>NW_010588221.1:0-29464 GCF_000705375.1 Tinamus guttatus | reverse complement strand
CTTTAGGCTAAAATGAAATGGTAGTGTCATGCATCAAGTTTGCTTTTGTTTTACTTCCGTTAGCGTGCAGTTCAATAGTTCCCTCAAAACTTGTTTATGAGGCTGTGGTGAATAAACGGGTATTCTTTGTGAAATCTTCACCTCCTACATGTTCATGTTCCTACTGCCAGCGATTGCTTCAGTACTGCATGATGACTCCCCCAGACTCTGTGGATGTGTCAAAATGGGGGACCAGGCAGAGGGGACGAACAGAGCACCCTGTCTGCCCACATTTATAATGTCTTGCTGAAAGAAAGCAGCAAGGCAGACGGGAAAATCTGCCATGCAGAACAAGGAGATAAGTCTGTGCCACCTCCATCCCCCTGAGTCGACCTCACGCTTGCCATAGGCAGAGTTGCTCTTAGACGTGCTGCTGTCATCCAAAGGCATCAGCGGTGAGCAGGGCCGGCCGAGTACGCGAAATGGCAGCGTTCTGGTAGGCTGCACAGAGATGAAATGCTGCTGAAATGCAGCCACTGTTCCTTAGAAGATCAGACTCCTGCCGCAAGGTGCTTCACAGATTTATCAAATGGAGAATATAGGGCAGAACTAGATCTTTATTCCCACTTCCTGGGGAGATGAAGGTGGAGAGGAAAAACACCCACAAAAACAATATAGACTTACTACATTTTGTCACTCAAAAAAAAAAAAAAATCTCATTCGGTCTATCTCTATGTTTCCAAAGAGGGAAAAGCAAAAAGTAGGACAAAGTACTGACAAAAATCTATTAAAAACAGTATTATGTGGTTTCCTCCTCTTCCACAGATGCCAGACTCACAAGGGATTTCCTTACATAGCTAT
The DNA here is from genome assembly GCF_000705375.1 of Tinamus guttatus. The sequence goes on along the minus strand of NW_010588221.1, from coordinate 28,624 downwards.
AGAAAATGAAGACTTGCTGTTAAAAGATTTTTTTCCCTTTACTTTAGAAACTTAATTTTCTGTTAAACCACAGTTCTTTCTCCAAATGAGAATCACCAGCTGCAAATATTTAATGATGCTTCAACCACATTACAAAGAAAAAGGAAAGGACTGACAAAGAAATATTCTTATTTGAAGATTAGGAATAGGTAGAGAAATGTTCATTTATTTTCTCTCTTCCTCTTCTGGAAACCAGAACTTAAAATGAGGAAAAGAAACATGAAAAATGGATGCTCTGAATGGGAAAGTAGACCATGAGAAGACAAAAAGAATTGTCTTAATTCAGGTAAACGTTAATAAAGCAGTCAAGTATAAGACAATCCTATGATTCCAAAATACAGCATTGTGGAGTCTCAGTTCCTTATTCTAGAAAATAAACATCCACCTCATTGGATTCCTAGTAAATAAAATACAATATAGAGATTATTTTATCCAGCCACTGAAAAAATTATAGAAAGGGTAAGTGTAATGACAGTGAAATGTTTTCCTACTGCATAGTTTTTTCAGGCTTCTGCTAAACATTTTAAAAATAAATACAAAATAAAATCAGCCTGTATGCTGTCCAGTTGGAATAGCACAAGTTATTTCCAGATTCTTGTCAGAGGTGGGCTGTTAATAGGTTAACAGTGTTACTGACCTTGAGGGATCTAAGAATTGAATTTCCACAGCATAAAGAAAACCATTTTCAGACAATTCTTAAAGTATATGATTGGACTAAAATTTCAGACAGGAACCACAGAGGAGAAACCAGTCAAAAGATGATTTATAACACAAACTCCAAAATGGAATATGACAAAGTGCCTTTCCTCAGAAAGCTTCCTGGGATGAAACTCAATGAAGACTAGCTCACAATAAAACAGAATCAAAACTTTGCATCAATATAAATTAAACTGCATGTAGGAGCACACACCCCCCCACACACAATTTGCTCTATATCTATATGGTTCTTTAAATTTAGGACATACAGTCAAAACTCACGGCCATTTTAGACATGCTGTCAGCAAACCTGGTGGATGTTACTATATGAGGCAAGAAAGGGCAAGAAAACGGCATCTGCCACTTGACTTCTAAACCTACAGCATCAAAACTGCCAAGAAACCATCCAAATAACCTGCTGAAAGCATCTCAGAGTGGCTCAGGAGAGGCACGTGCTCTGGCCTGCTGATTCGGGGAAGACACAAGGCGGGTACGGGATCACATCAAATGATCCTGCACCCATGGGGTCACATTCAAATGATGAACTCGCCAGCTAAGGCATGTCACTAGGCTTTCTGCCCACCCTAGATGGGGAAAAGAGTGTGAAATTACAGCAAAGGAGGTCTAAGCAACAGTGCTCCTGCTCCTGCAGGCTGAGCCTGAGCTGCAGAAATTAAGCTCTAATCAGTAACTCATTAGGTCCCCTTAGCTAAGTCACGCTGCATCAGGTGTGCACAGCTTCTAATCAGCGGCTTGTGTTTTTAAGGTTTTTTTTCATGACTTTTTAACTGCTTGGTTCTATGGCAGTGCAGCTGGACAGAAAAAAAATAATAAAAAAGACTTGTAAATATAAAGATGTCTGGGGACTACGGCTTATGAAAGGATGCTGATGCTTAAGGCTATCTGTATCACACACCCCAGCTGACCCTCCCTCAACGTATCATCATTCTGAGGCAGATTCCATATATTTACACCATTTCTTATATATGTTTATCTAAATTTTCATCAAAATTGCCAATACCAATTACCTCTAAAAGATAGAGGGCCCAGTTATACACAACCTTCACAACCATTACCCACCTGAAAAACAGAATTAATAATAACATTTTAAAAGTCAAATCAATGCAATATATACATACGCATATTGTGCGTATTTATGTGTGGAGGAAGTCCTTTACTGAAAGACAGAAGGAGAAAGAAAAGAAATGATTTAAACACTTTTTTTGTAGGGAGAAGGACAAAAGTAAAATAAAATTCTGAGGAGAGCTATGGACACAGTGGTGTTCTCACCACATCCAATAAAAACCCACCACAGGTACAGGAAACGCAAAAAACCAAAGGTTTAATTTCCTCTTGTCTATCAGCTCCTTAAAGGAATCACAAGCATAATACTAAACCCCTGTCCTCAATCCCTTTGATGCTGCTGAGGGAACAAATAGGCCTTCACTGCACTTGGCGAAAGGGTAATCACAGTTTTTAAAAATTATATATGTGACCACATCTCTGCATCATGTTGTGTACATGTGGATTTCTACTGTGACCTACTGAGGAAAACAGGGCTATCCATGAGTACAGAGAATTTTCTAAATCTCAGCTGCCGCCTTCTCTGACTGAATATAGTAATAATAAAAACCTGGTAAATACCAGCTTTCTATAGAGAGTTTTCAGTTAGGCAGTAATGAGAAGCAGAATTGTTATATAAATAACAATTCAGTTATTATTACTCGTGACATGAAAAGAAGGAAGAATCTAGCCAAGGCTGAGTTTGTGAAAGTGGCAATTGGTTATAAATAAAAATGATTTACTGTACAGTGAAAAACCTTTAGGATATTATGTTCATGATTTAAAGATATTTAGACCCCACCATACATATATGGGTACCCAATGCCTCTAACAATAACAAAATCAAAACCCTGTCTTCAAAGGGCTTCCCTGAAAAAGCTAACCTCAGTGTGAGCAGTTGGAAATAGAAAAAGGAGGAAGTGGTGCCAAAATTCTTGACCAACAAGTTTTATTCTTGCAAAGATTTGTGTCTCTGCACAAATTTCAAAACACCGATATCCATGAAAGAGAAAAATGATGGGAAAAATGGAAAAAATCTCTAATTTTATGCTTTAATTTTATATTGTTTTTCCAAATGACTTTAGTATAATCTTATAGGAATCATATTGCTTGAATGATTGTTAAAAATGTACTTAAATAACAGTGCTTTTGTACATTCAAGTAGGACATGTAAAATTTGAAACCTGAGGCAAATATTGGAGTTCATGGGAACACTATATGTAGTTACACAGAATTTATAGAGCTAATTATATCTCTACCATCTACATTTTTTTATTATGATTGTACAAAACTAAATACACCTTTGATAATAATGTTAAACAGAAGGAAAATAGGATACACGAAACATAGTAGATTTCAATACTATTATAACCAGGAAGAGTGTTTTAGCTCATTCATTTGCTTTCAGAACAAAGCTTTATACATAAGCTTATTGTAAGTAAAGACTTGGTCCCATGACTTGCTTGCTTGAATAGGTTGGGAGGTCTTAAATTCATGGTATAATTTAGAATAGAAATCTAAACAGCATCTTAAATCAATTTTGTGTGTTTGTGTATGTACGTGTGTGTGTGTTTTAGAACTACATAGTTTTTTGCTTCTCAGCTGGCACACTGCAACAAGACTTAAATATATATCAGAACCACATCGTTTTGCATGCCTGAAAGAAAATTTGGAAAGTCAATCATGTGTAAATTGTGTTTTATGTTAATATATCATAAAGCTAATATTTCAAGTAGAGAATTAATTTAAGGAATAATAACTTAGAGGTGCTATTCTAAAGAGAATTAATCCCTATACAGTATTTGATTTCCTGTTCATGAACACTTGTAATAACAATCCGTGCATGATTTTAATAATTTTACACCCCAGCAATAACAGGAATATAAAGATTGAATGTGCAGAAAAGTAGTTCAGACTCAAACTAATAAAGCAGGTCAAGGTGCAAATTCCACTTCTACCTTAAGAAAAAGATGATGCTGCAACACAAAATACTCAGCTGGCATGTCCAAGTTTGAAGTGTAATATGCGTTTAAGAAAACCAGCACAGGTATTTTGGTAGAACCACTAAAAAGCCATATGCACTGGTTAAAAAATAGAGAAAAAAATGTTAACAAAACATTAATCATAGAGGATAGAATATATAAGAACAGTTTAAAAGACTTGCTCAGCTGTGCTGTAAAGAGAACTGATTGCAGACTTCAGTCCTTCCATCTGTGCTGGTGATTTTTATTTTTAGGTGGCCAGATTTCCAGAATTGATGTGTGCAAGTCTACAGCATGGTGGCAGAGATAAGAGGGTTGCCTCTTTCTACTGCACTTCTGAAACCAGAGAATAGGGGCAGACCCAGATGCTGAGCTCTGCCTATGCAGCTCAGGCTTTGAGGGGTATAGCAACATACAGCCTGCCCCAGCTAAGCCACCGTGCTGAAATTTAACTGTTGGGATTTACAGATGTATGCATATGATGGAGTTATGGATTAACAAAGCCACTTGAATACATTGGGAACATATGTTGGGAGGTAGTTCTATGTATCTTTAGCTTCATATGACTGTAGGTCATAAACATGGTCTTGTCCTAGATGTATTCTTTGTATCTAGCTGTGACTGTGGCCAAAGAAGGGATGAGGATGCACGGGTGGTGGGGATGAGGTTAAACATTACCAACTTTTGCAAACTCGTCGCCTCCCATCCCGCGGCTGAGAACAGGAAAATCAGAAGTGATCTCTCCAGGATTCTCGACCCTCTGCCCTAGCCCCATTCCTTCCTCTGTCTCTTCTTCTCCTTTGCCTTCTTCTGGCAGAAGCATTAAGGATCTGGATCCTGCATCTCATCTTTAAGGTGACAAAATTCAATTTTACTGATAGCACTGGGAAGCCTTGAGTCAGTTTTGGACAGGAAAATACTGTTGCCTTAAGCTTTAATAATATTTCATAATCGCACAATATGAATTTGCCTGCAGTAATGCCTGAAGGCAAAACCAAGTATTCAGAGAAGGGCATCACCTTATCTAATACTTTTAAATTGTTTCTGTCTTTATGGAAATATTTGACAATAAAACAGGTATCTCCCTCATTCACAAAGATTTGCCTAGTTTCTACACAGTGATCCAGATTATTGTATATTACACTTGTAAATTCAGCATAGATTTGATAATGCTGATTTGCAGTTGACAAGAGGTGATACCTATGATGTGAAAGGCAATGAAATTATCCTTCTGTCAAAAATAGTGGGGAAAACAAACAAACAAACAAACAAAAATCTTCTCTACTGTTTAGCAGGAAAGACACCTCTAAGAAACCTCATTAGCCAAATAATCTTGAGGAGTATTGGCAGGGATCATTCACTATCTCATCAGGACTGAGAGATGCGATAGTAATAGCAAGTGGGGATTCGGTATCAGAGAAGTGTAGCAAGTGAAAATAGTCAGTCTACAGTTACTATGGTGGCTTTAGTTGTATTCAGACACAGAAGAGTGCCCATAAAGCAAGGAAGATATATATAGCTAATCCATATCAGAACTATAAGGCACAGAGGGCTTCTTGCTTTGCAGTCACTTGTTCTGCAACTAAACCTGTGTAAGCAGAATTTGACTTTGTCTGACCTTACAGAAATTTTTCCCTGTAACACACTCCTGCTGGAATATTCATTATTGTTAATAGACTATGTGAAGCACCTACTAGATTTTCATGCCTTGGCATAATCTGAAAACTGACATTTAAACTCTGCAGACCACTTCATAGAAGAGAAATAATTGATGGCAGTTACAGGCTGGAAAGTTTGTAGCTGCTAAACTTTGCCTGTTACCTGGGCATGAGGTCATCAGTCCTTAGGGAGCTCCTGGTAGTGCTGATGGCAGCAAAGGGTCCTCTCTGTAACTTGGCCACCCCAAGAGTCAGACCTGCTGTCTGTTCCCTGCACCAGCATCTCTTGAGAATAGCAAGCAAGATCTTGTCTTCAAGATGCTCAGCGAGCCAGGACTATCACCTCTGAATTAAACCACAGCTGAGGAATGACATTTGTTGTCAATAGCCCATTTTCATAAACAGAAATTTCTGTCTTAAGGGGGAAGTTTTTCTTTGTAAAGAAAATAGAACATTTCTGGAGGTTAGTCCAAGACAGTTGTTTCAACTCAAGAACTGTTGATTATAGCCAGCTAATTTGCAGCAATTTTCAATATTTTACCATTTGTTTTCATTCTGATTTGGAAAACAATTATTAAAAAATATAATGAATATTATAATGATTATTGAAAAAAAGAGCATGTGAAGCTCTCTATACTGTTGTAGTCATAAAAGGAAAACTCAAGGACATCAGGCAATTGGTTGTGGAGGTCACCATCCCAAGTCTCTGTGAGCAACTATTATCAGCCAGCCATTGCCTTCAAAAAGATTCTATTAAACATTTAAAGAAATCCACAACATGTTCTTGCTTTTACAAAACAGTATATTTTAATGAATGTGATCCTAAACATTCATCAAGAACACAAAGAAACACAAAACCCACCAGCTACAAGTGGAAAATACAGCCTTTCTCTCTACATAGTACAAATTTATAGTCCCTTTCTCTCACCTCTTTCAACATTAAAAAGTATGAGTAAATAAAAAATGGTGAACTGTTTATTCCTCCTTCCTAGCCCTAATGACAAGCTTAAGTGAAAAGAAGCAACTCTGTAATGACTAATATACTAATATTGTATATTGACATCTTTTTAGGATACTAATGTATGTATACAAACATCTTCTTAAGTACATTTCTTCCTAAATGCAGTTCCCAGAACAAAACAAGTAGCATCAACCTACAATGTTGAAAATGGTGAAAAAGAGAGTACTATAATAAAGTTCCTGCTTAAAAGATAGCAGATATTCAAGTCTACTCACCATCTGGTTAGACTGCAAAGTTAAAAATGGGAGGGACAAGGAAAGGGATAGATGTGAACCTCTGACAAAAGACTAAACAGACAAGATGAATGCTTGCTACATCCCTTACTCTACTGCTGAAAAGTGCTACTGTACCCCAGGGACGAGGACAGTGCTGGGGCACTGCGCTTCTGCACAAGTGGATTTTGTAGAAAATGAAATAGGTTTAAAACTAGTATTGACAAAGTAAAGAGAGAAACAGCAAAGGAAAGAGATACTAAAGAGTGAAATAAGAATATGATTCTTCATTGCATAATCTTTTTCTATCATGGTCAATAGCTTTTCTCTGATTTACACTGAAGTAATTTGCATTGACTAATTTGAGACAAAACTCTGACTTTTACTGAGGGCTTATTTTGTGTTAGTGTTGAGGACACTGAATTAAACATATCTGTTTATCTGAAGAATGCACTCAAGCACTGTACATGTCTCTCAGCATGTATTTGTAGTTTATCAGCTGGAGGAACAACACAGCAAGGCATAAACAATCCAGGAGGTTCCTGGAGAGCATTGAAGATAAATTTCTGACACAGGTGATGGAGGAGCCAAAGAGGAGAGTTGTGCTGCAGGATCTTGGAATAAGGAAGGACTAGCTGGAGATGTGAAGGTTGAGGGCAGCCCTGGCTGTAGTGACCACAAGATTCAGGATCTGGGAGTTCAGCATCCTGAAGGGAGAAGTCAGTACTAAAATTAGGATCACAGTCCTGGATGTCAGGTGACCCGACTTTGCCCTCTTCAAGGTCTTTCTTAGAAGAATCTCATGGGATAGGGCCCTGAAAGGAAGAGAGTTCCAAGAGAGCTCTTTAATACTCAAGGATCACTGCTTCCAAGCTCACAAATGGTGCATCGCAAGGAGTAAGAAGTTGAGAAAAGGGGACAGGAGAAATGCATAGATGCACAAGGAGCTATTGGCAAGATTCAAACTTGACTTTAGCAAGGCTTTTGACACTGTCAAAACACGAATATACGCAAGTTCAGGATGTGTGAGGTAGATGAGTGGACAGTGCGGTGGATTCAGAACTGGAACAAGAATGACTCCAGTTTGCTGACACCAAAATGTACCTTAGTTATTTGATGAAAGCCAGAGATGGCTGCCTAGCAAGTCCACATATCTTAAATTTCATTGTTCATGGAAGCTTGGTGCTTCATAGAAGAGCCAAGTAAACACAGTAAAGAGAAAAAAATGGAAAAAAAAAAAAGAAAAAAAGAGGTGTTCTACTGTCACAAATCATCATCTTGCCTTCAACATTTGCCTTCAAATATTCATTTTCCTCATCTTCCAATTTGCTTTCTTTACTTCAGTGCTCACAGCAATTCTTGCAAGCAGCAAAAGCCATAATGTAGAACTGCTGCAAACACTCCTCCAGCAGAGCCCTATCCCTGCCAATAGCTGCCATCATTCAAGTGGCACTTGCTGGCATGATAGCAGAGTTGCAGCAATTTCTTTCCACTTTTCCATACCTCATATCCCCAGCGGTTCCAAGGGGGTGATCACCTTGCTAGTTTGATGAGGTCTAGAAAACTCAGCAATAATTATTGTGCTGGCAGTGCTGAAGGCAGCCAGCATCACTAAGGCAGGAATTGGAATGCAGCCCAACGAACATAGCAGAATCTACTAATTTGTTGCACTGAATATTTTGTTGTAAGAAATAATCATGAGGCTTGTGATAGACTATGAAAGGCAAATTAAATTGCCTGAGCCAGACTCTTCTACAGTGCCTAACAAAGAAAAAAAAGAAAAAAGAAAAAAAGAGCTGACAATTTTAGGTTAGCTGCTGAAATCTAGCCATTTAAAATGCTCTGACTTGTTAGTAAATGACCTTCTCAAATTAAACAAAAAACAATCATCTATCCAATCATGACCTGCCAAAAGAGGTGTTTATAATTATTTTTGAGCAATTTAGTGTGGATTAGGCTAGGAGAGGAATGCTAACAATATTCAGTTTAATTTCATAATGGATGCTATCTCATACAAGATTGTAAAAATCAAATGTGTGGCCTTTTTTTTTTCTATAATCATATTGCTCAGTGTTTCAAATGATGAACGCTTACTGACTTTCTAACCTTTGCTAGACAATAGTATTTAATAAAATGATTTGAGGGCAACTACAATGTGTTTTTCAAAGTAGACTGCTAATATTAATGAAACAAGAGGAAAAAAATAACATTCACATAACACCAAATGTCTGCGTGATTCTTAGTGTTATAGGTGACCTTTCGAGAGAGAGTATTTTTAACTCAAGATAAGACAGTCTGATAATATTGAGTGTGTTGCTTCTCTGCTAAAGCAGGAGCATACTTCTATATAACGCATGCTGCAACATCCCACCTGCTGATTCCTGTTTTGGGTTGTATGGCAGTGATTTGACTGGGGAAATGGCTTACCCTATGGTTTACCTGTACCCCCACCACATACTGAGAAAAACTCAATTCACAATGAAAAATGCAGATAACCCAACTCTCTGAAAAACCATAAAGTATCATGGAAAACAGTGTAGGTGGAAAAGGAATTTGCCTTACCGAGAACTGCCTTCTCTCTGGGATGTAAAAAACAACGTCAGCAGAGACCTCTCTCAGCCCCGCTGCTGAGTTGCTACAGCCAGGGAAAGAATGGATCAATGCCCATTGAAAAAGCCCTGCTGTTGACAGGCAGCTCTACTTCAGAGTAGAGAAAGGAATAGATAAAACTTGTGCATGTCTGGGAAAATAGGAAGAAAGAGCTGGGATCACCAAATTCCTTCTTATCTCACTGCACAAAGTAAATTGTGCCAATAAGGAAACTGCGGGATAAAGACAGCTTTGTGCTATGGGCAGCAGACCAAAATGCTAGTGGATGACTGACAGATGCCCAGAGCTGCCAGGCACAGTCATTGTCCATGGTTTTAGAACTGATATTCATGTTTTCTCTTTGTGGTAATCCCAGGTAAACCTGGCAGTAACCTATGCATTTCATGCCACTTTGCATCACAGTCATATCTTCCATGCTGAAAGCAGAGGCTAGATCCACTATACTTAAGACCCTATTTTCTGTTTACATTTCCAGTACTGAACCTCCACCTAATGTCCTTTTTTAGTCAGTGAAAAGATATACCTCCAAAGACCTCAATCTGTTCCGACTAATTGCAGGCATCCAATTGAGACAATCTGAATCCCATCCAACTCTCTTTTCACCTAAAAGAATTATAATTATTATCAAACTGACTGATACAGTTGTTAGCCTATAAATAAAATGCTAGGACATATTCTTTTCCAGGGTCTTCCACAGATTACCCATGGGATTTGTACAAAATCTTTTAATCTCACAGGGTAACAATCTCAGGCAGTGTTTAAATCCTGTTTTCAAGACAAAGTCACTTGGAACTGTTAATTCCATTGACTTTCTCTAAATATCAAGTCCCTAGCTTATTTGAATATTTCTGAAGTTTTTATTCTGGGTATCAGTCTAATCTGCAAGTGAAAACTTGATAAATATAAACACTCAACACTATTATAGAGTGGACATTCTTCTTCTTCCTAATAAAAGGAGGCCAGAAACCAGAGGCGATTCCAGCTAAGGTCACAGCAACAAACAATGTGGTCAGATACAAATTTAGTCAACTGACACTCTTGCCAAGCAGTTTATTCTTATTCTGTATTGTAGAGCACATGCATAATTCATTTCCTGGGACACACTCTTCTCCCTTTTAATTTTTTTTTTTTTTTTTTTTTAAGAAGACATTAAAATCAAGAACTAAAACAATTATTACAGAAATCACCAACACAGATTGTTAAACAAAACTAAGGAAGAATCCTATAAATAGTAGTGACTTATTGAAGTACTATTCATTAGCTTCTCATAAGACATTTATAAATAGCCTTTTCCCATTTCTTTTTTACTTCTCTATCCTGTTTTCATTTGTTAAGTGTGTAGCTATTGGTTCTAAGAGAGTGCCTCTATCTCTTGCCCACACTGTTAAAATCAACAGATGCATTTAAACTGCAATTTATTTATGCTGAAGCTAACAATTCATTATATAAGCAAAAATAAAATTATTGGGCACCTTGAATTAATATATAAAATATACCTTTATAAATCATCTTAATATTGGTATTTGCTGTAGAGAATACTAAATATAAGCTGTTGGCTTCCTCTGTATTGGCCTGTGTAACCTTCACATCAGAGAAAATTTTCCATCAGAAGGATTTTCAGTTCATTATTTGAGGCATATCTCATGAGGCAAATTGATAATCTCTAACCTAACATCTAAAACAGATAATAATCCAGTATATTTTAGAAGAGATTAGAATTAGAAGGCATGTTGATAAATATAATTTGTTGTGGAGGAATTAACTCTATTCTTACTTGAGGATGTGAAGATTAGGAAAAAAAATTGGAAGGAATCAGTGACCAAACCTGTGTCTATCTGGATTTTCATAATGCTTCAGCATGTCTCATGCTAAAGACATGAATAAGGTGCACTGTAAGAACAGGTAATGTAGAGAAGTGCTGAAATTTGCCGATGATTCAAAATTTGCAAGGCAGATAAATAACATTAAAATTAATTTCAAATTGTTACAATGGGTATTGCAACAAGAAAGGACTCTGCATAAAGATGGGGGATAAAGTAAATTGCTGATAAATGAAAAAAAAAGTATACTTAGAAAAGAATGATCCACATTTATAGTGAATGGTTCTAAATTAGCTAATATTACTACTCAGGAAAGTATGAAATCATTCAGGATAGTCATCCTAAAATGTCCGCTTGATAGTAAACAAGATCTCAACTTTAGGAGTCATTAGGAAGAACAGACAATGTAGCAGAGAATTCCACTGCTGGAGGAAACACCATAGTTACAATTGTAGAGCTCTGTGTACAAAAAATAAAACAGGAAAAGTACAGAAAAATAAATACAAAGATTATCAGGACAATGGAGGGTTTCTACTGAGAACAGACAAAACCAGCTAGGACTCCTGAAGGCAAAGAAGAGTCAGTTGTCTCAGATATATATAATTTTTAAAATCAACGATGATAAAAAATACAGAAGTAGGAAAAAATTATTATTTCTCCTAGTATTAGGAATAGAGGCAGCCAGCTGGAATGGTCAGAGGAAAGCTGAATCTAGTTAAAAATCTATGTACCAATGAACATATATCCTACAAGAATATGTATATTTACGCCCAAGCCACAGAATATTAATATAGCTTAAGACCTTTGAAAATCTTAAGATATTCACATGGCTCATAAGCACATTCTGAAATCATATTGCCTAAACTTGTCTGTAAAATGACAGTTAAATATCACCATTTCAATGACAGATCCCCCTGTTAATTTCAGTAGGAGTGCAGGACAGGTACTATAAAAAGCTGGTCTCTGGTGGCTAATGGGGAAGACTAAGAATTAGGAAAGCATAAAATGAATTCACTGTATTTTATTTGCCTATCCTTGCCCACTTGTTTTCAGTTAAATTTCATTGCACGATACACAGCCACAATGTTGAACAACAAAACTAGTTCAAAAAGTTTTAGAAGTATTATAAAAGGCCTATCACTTGATATGTTACTTACATATCAAGATACAGAGGGACAAATGGTCTGGAAAACACGGAGCCAGAGCTCAAGTACCAGTGGATAAAATGAGACTACAAGAAAAATTTGGACTAGTATTGATTTATCCACTGCTTACTATCCATTCCTCTCCTATTTATCCATGCTTTATCTATCCTAGGATAGATATTTCCTTTCTGATCCTACCCTGCTACTCTTCCTGAAGTGTTTTTGTGTTCTGTGATCACTAGTGAGACATAGAAATAATAAATAAATACAGAAGCCTGCTATAATACTTTTCATCCAAGGGTACTTGCAAAATGATATGAAACATATCCAGCCCCATTTCAATATAAGAACCTGAAGAACGAGAAAGTTTACTGGATTTCATCCAGGCAGGACGTAAACATCCCAGCATGGGGCACAGCTGACATTCTAAATCCAACTGGAAATCCTAATCACTAAAGGCAACTGTTAGATGAGACTTTCCTTTCCTTATCAACTACCTGGTGCAGGCACCCATCTATCTAATAAATGTCAGTTAACAGTATTATTACCTAGTTTTCATAACATATGCCATGAAAGATGTGAGTCTGCGAGGTGCATTAATAATAAAGCGACAGTGTTCCTGATGTTTTAAAAGCATCTAAAACGTAAACATTTTCTTATAATAATTAGCCTTTTGATGGGATGAACAGTAGCTGGCACAGCACCAAGAGGTGACACATCTGGTAATTCTGCAGGGTAGACCCCTACTCAAAACTGTCACTGCAAAAGGAACAAATCGCAAAGTGTTCTTTCAAATTAAAAAGATATCGCTTAAATATGTCAGATTAGTGTAATATCATGCAAGCTAAAGCACGAGAGAGACAAAGTCTTTTGGAAGTTTGAAGTATGTTGTTTAAAGAGAAAATACAAGCTCCACAAAGCCTGAATAGGAAGAATGGAACAGCAGATGGAAAACTCCACTGCGTGCTTTATTAGCCACCTGTCATACAATGTATGGTGGCCAATAATAAAGACACATCTTATTAGGTTACAAGAAGGAAGATGAAGTTGGCAGTAGTAGTAAAGAGTGAAAATTTGGGGTAATGACGTATAGCCTATGCTAAGCATAAGTAATCTGAAATTTTGAAAGGGACAGAGGCAAGTGAAATAAGGAGTCGTATACAAGATACATAAGGCTGTTGTTCAAATAACATTGGAAGTCTTCCTGTGCATTCAAACCTCTTCACTTCCTGCTCCTCACTTGTTGAGGACCTTCAAATATAACAAATCAAGACCAAACAATGTTTAATTAATTGTAAATCTTCACTCTGAAACTTTGCATAAGTAAGCTTCCAGTATATTTACCACAAAATGCAAATTAATATAGCAGCATGTTTGTGCCAGGGATGGTGACAGCAAGGGGAGTTTCATCTCTGTATTATCCAAGTGAGAGTTTGGTACTTTTGGTACTTTTAGGCTCCTCAACTTTTTATGATTACATTATGCTATACAAGATATATCTTTTTAGAATTAAAAAAATATATATTTCCAAGAGACTTTAAATAATGATAAAATCACTTTCTTCCTGTAGTGAATCCACATAGGGAAATGCCTACAGATAACAGAAAACACAAACAGTATGCGACAGCGGGTATCAGAAGTCTATAGATGAACTGTGCACTATTGCAAGTATAATACTGCAATTTCACTCCTTTGAAAAGTAACAAAGATACAAATGGCAAACAAGCAACGATTAAAAAAGACAGAGATGTGAAAATGGAAAATAATAAGGTACAGAATCAATCTGCCTTCCAAGCAGCAGCCAGCAGACATGTGGACATGAGTCAGCAACGTGCCCTCATGGCCAAGAAGGTCAATGGGATCCTGGCCTGCATCAGAATGAGCGTTGCCAACAGGTGGAGAGAGGTGATCTTCCCCGGCTACTCAGCTCTGGTGAGGCCGCACCTGGAGTATTGGGTGCAGTTCTGGGCTCCTCAGTACAAGAGGGACATGGAGCTTCTAGAGAGGGTCCAGCGGAGAGTAACAAAGATGATTAAGGGACTGGAGCATCTCTCGCATGAGGAAAGGCTAAGTGAGCTGCACCTGTTTAGCCTGGACAAGAGAAGCTTGAGAGGTGATCTGATCAACATGTGTAAATACTTGAGGAGAGAATGAAGAGAGATGGGGCCAAACTCTTCTCCATGGTGGCCAGTGACAGGACAAAGGGTAATGGATACATATTGAAACACAAGAAGTTCTAACCCCATGCGGGGAAGAACAACTTTGCTGAGAGGGTGACAGAGCGCTAGAACAGGCTGCCCAGAGAGGTTGTGGAGTCTCCTTCTCTGGAGATCTTCCAAACCCACCTGGATGTCACCCTGTGCCACATGCTCTAGGTGTCCCTGCTGGAGCGGGGGTGTTGGACTAGATGACAGTTAACCAAGGTGGACACTTAGTACTTGAAAAAAAGACGCATTACTGATGTGTCGACTTACAAACCTGAATTTGATATTTCTGTATTTTTTACCCATTTAGGCCATCAATGTAGGTAACAACAGCAAATACTATTTGCATCTAAATATTATGACTCTACCATATCAGGAAATCTAGTCATATTGTCTGAGGGTTAACATCAGAGCTATCTCAACATACCCACAATAATCAGAAACAGCATCCACACCCTGTATAAAGATATCTGTTATTTTCCACAAATATTTCAGATGATATTAAGAACCTGTTAAAAAAAATGTTTTTTTTTTTTGTCTTTTAGTGTGATCCATTCTCATTGTGCTTCTTAATTTTTGCCAATTCCTCATTTCACTGTGCTCCTTTTCCCTCATAGCAATATATACCATTTTGTTTTTTGGTAGCCTGTTTTATGGATCTTCACTCTTATCTAACAGAAGTTCGTGATTGTGGAATACCTGCTAGGCCAGCATTTGGTTACTAAAGTAAGTCAATTAAACTGTTATAATTCTATGTATGCATTTAACAGAAAAAAATCTCAAAAAATAGAGAGAAGCTGTATTAATCTATACTATTAAGTTTCATAGAATTTTTTTCTGAGGATATTTTTAATGAGAAAAGAACATAAAGCTTTTTGTGTTTATCTTTTTTTTCTTTATTTAATTCAAGACTATAAAGATATTTATCATAAGCTAAGAAATATAAATGTCAATCATGAACAAATCTCAAAAGAAAGAAATCATCAATGATCTCTAAATCATACCATTTCCATTGGAGTATTGTCAATAAACACATTTTACATATAAACTAAAAGAGCAACAAACATTTTAGACTTGAGTTACTACTCAACTATTTGAGTATTTGAGCACTACTCAACTATTTGAACTATTTTCTGGACTGAAAATCTTGCTGTTAATAATTATGATTCCCATGAAAGATATCTTTTGTCTGTTTTTTAGAATTATTGATCATTTCAATTCAAATCCATAAAAACTTTGGATAGTGGTTCATCACTTTTGAACCCTCTATTATTAAATAACTTGATCATTGTTCAGAATATTCTCTGCCTGTTTTGGGGTGGTAGACTGGATGATCTCCCTTTCAACCTCAATTATTCTGTGATTATGTGAATGTACTATGGTTTATATGGCTAACATGACAGCCTATGTCAGTAGAAAGCAATTTAACTGAAGAAAACTTTTTTTTTGAAAAACAAAACAAAAGAAAAAATATGGCTTTTCAAAATTCAAGATGCTATACTACCTTACACGCAAAACCCTTTGCTGGGAAGTATGGCATTACATTATTGTCGCTGGAATCTATTCTCTCTTGACTTATTTCATGAAGCCTTTAATTATTTTGGTTGAGCTTGCCTTGTCTTTCTGGGCATTATAGAAAACAGAAGGCACAAAAGATAACTGATGTTTCTCCATCTGTTTCTTTAATAAATGCCCTCTGCTACAAAAGAGGAGCGTGTGGACAAGAAAGCAGGACTCACTTATCAAACCATGCACCCAGTGCCGCTAGAGATCCAAGCTGTGTTTTGATAAGGATTTCCTGGATGATACGACAAAATTCTGCCTGAATCTCAGAGGTATCTTGGGCATCTGGCAAAAGCACTTCATCGAGATCATGTGAACAAATGACTTTTGAGTATTTAAGTCTCACTTCCATGTCCTTCCCTCTCTCCCCTTGCCCTTTCCCCCAGAAAAACTCTAGCCGAAAAAAAAAAAAAAGTCTCTGACATTTGAAAACATGATGCCATGTTATCTCCTACAGGCCCACATGACAAGATTAAATACCAGAAGAAAAATACCAAAATCAAAATCTGACTTATATGTAAACAAAAAACAACCTTCAATTTGCAATCAGAAAAATCCGTGCATGATTACTGTGTGCAAAGCTCAGGAATTATTAGTCTGCTTTTGAATTCTTTTAAGTAAGCGCAGCTGTACAGAATATGAAATGTTTTCAAATAAAGAGAAGCGAAAAGCTAACAGCATTTTTGTTCTGGTCAGATATTTTTATTACAGATAAAGCCTCCTATCTTTAAACATATCCCAAAGAAAGATGACTCTGGACATTTCCTTTCTTTAATCACTTCTAACTACAATGAATTTCAATGTGTAATTGAAAAGTACCAGTGATCTTTAAAACCTAAATTGGCCAAAAGTGCTTTCCATACAAAGACTGTGATTTTGTAGGATGCTGATAAGGGCTGTCAGCTTCCCCCAGTCTCCCGCTCTGGCAAGTCTCAGCTAGATTCTTGCTGCATATCTCATATCTCTCTTTCACCAGCATACCTGCCACAGTAGAGAGCCAGCTCCTCACCCTTTATATTTCCAACAAAGGAGCTCCAGCCTAGGGACTCCCAGGCATACTGGCATAGATACACTCATTAAGAAAATAATTGATAAGAATATTCACATGCAAGTTGAATGAATCAATTAATCCTACTTCACTCAGAATAACACAATTGTTCAGGTGCCACATGTATGATCTTCTGTTTGGCATCATCTGTTATAAGCCACTGCCAGAGGCAGAACATTGAACAAGATAAATCAATGAACATTCCCATGTGCCAAACCAAGAAATTGTCAATAGTGTGAAGCATGTCTAAGTTTAAATGCCTGGAGCATCTTCCATATGTCTTAGTAAGGAGTGGGCATCTCTGACTGGATTAGTCCTGATCTGCTAGGAAGGAAGCAATAAATTTCCTGGAGAGTTATCACTCTGGAGAAAGTAAGAGGGAGGAGAAAAAGCTGCCTAGACTACAAAGCTCTTTGGCATAAAGGTCAAACTGTGGATGAGTATTACTCTTCTAGGAGATAAGACGAAGAGAGCTTGACAATGGTACTGTAACAAAACAAAACAAACATAAAAGCAAGCAGGCAAACTGATGAAAGAACAGAGATGAAAAGAAATCTCTGGCATAATAATTAGATAATTTTGTGGTGCTTTGCTTTACAGACTGAAGTTTCTGGATGTGCAATAGCTTTTTTTGACAAAAAACATTTTCTGAATAGGTTTTATAGCTTATTTCTTTGGATACAGATTGCTCTCTAACAACTTGTAAAACCACAAGAATGAGGATAATTGTAATTCTCATACTGTGGATATTATTGTCTCTGCTCTTCCTGAATATGGAGCAACAAAATGAACCTACCATCTGAAAAGGGAACAGAAGAAAGTCTGTTCTTTTTTTTTTTTTTTGTGAAGAAAACACAAATCCCTGCCCCACTGACGACAAAAATATCTCACAGTGAGGAAGGATTGATGCTTCCTTACCGTGCATTGTGGAATCAGTTGTCTGAATTCCTTCTGAAATCAACAGATAAAGTCTGTTCTTGAAAAAAAAAAAAAAGAAAGAAAGAAAAAGAAAAGGAAGAAAGAAAAAAGGAAAGAATGTATGGGTTGTTCTCTCTGGTATATTCCTTCTACTATTTTTATAAGATACAAATGATCTTTGTAATAATAGATCTTGAAATAAAGTGATTGCATAATTGTACTTTGGTGTCAACAAGCTTTCACTAAGCATTTCACCTAGCATTTCAGAAACAGTCCCTTAATTGGGAAGATCTACTCTGTTTCAATGTGTGTCTGAAAGTGATATCCAAAACATCACAGCCTTGGACTTTCCTAAAGATACCACACTCAATGCTTCAGCAAACACACAAGAATAATTGATTTATCCTGAGCCCACTGCTGTGGGTTACACTGTGGGTCTCTGCACGAAACATTGCCCTGTGAAGTTCAGGAGCTTCTGTATGACTTCTCCCACCTGCAGCAAAAGAACTCAATCAACATTAACTCTGAAATGAAGTCTGAAGACTGAGTGACGGGCGGCTATCTACCAATCTGTTACATTTTTCCATGTTCTATTTAAGCAGAAATTGCTCCATTTCTATTATGCATTACTAATATTACACTAAAGAAGTTGCTCACTGTGCAATAATTTTAAGTGTCATAATTCTGTCGAGTGGTACATGTGCCAAAGAGATATAGAAAAGCTGATAGGCATTAAATTCATCTGTAAACTTTCCTTCAGTGGTGCCACTAGTTTGGTTGTCTTTCTTGTTTGACTAAGCACCACTTTACAAAGCTTACAGTATTATTTTAGGGGAAAAAATGTAGTAGGAAATATGTAAACCGCGTATGCTTTACAGTGTAATACAGGAAATGTATGTATGAAGTAAGTGGAAGTTTTAGGTAGTCATGTTGACCAAATCCAATACATAATATTATATTATATTTAGTAAACCCTGTACCATAAGATAACTGAAAGCACCTTATGTGCAGTTTTCCTCTATTCTCCAGGCTGTAACTATTGTGCAAAGGAGGATGATAATGTATTAAGAAACATTAAAGGATGTCAGCAGGCTTTTTAAAGCTGTCACCTAAAGGCAAATGCCTCTTGTTCGGAGTACTGGAGGGATGGGCATTTTGCCAAGCTGTATCACTCCAGTTTCAGTCTCCCCTCCCTGCGCTGCTCAGTATAAACAATCTCTGAGCCAAAATTATTTTCTCCCAGTCAGCCTTAGTTTTCAGTTAAAGTTTTTTGGGGTATAGGAGGAAGATAGTTTTATGTTCTACTGTTGTTATATCTTTGTTATCACCTTTTCAAGGACACTTTCTGAAGAAGTCTTTGCTTCAGAAAGCCAGAGTTGCCAGATCAAGACAGTGCCTGCATCTCAGACACAATTCAAAATCTCACATACTGTGTTATTTTTTATCCATTAAAAGATCATCTGTCACTTGAATAAACTTGTTCTAAGCCATTGAGAATATTAAATTGTCTTAAGATTGCCTATCTTGCAGTTTTCCTCCTTTTACCTCCTCAAGATCTTTACATTCTAAATACAATTCTGAGTTTGTAAAGTCTGTAAAATTGAACTTCATTTCTAAAACCAAAGTGAAACCTGAATCAGACCAGACTTTCCAGCAGAGAATGGTGGCTTGTTCTGATTGACCAATATTTAGTGATGGTTACTTATCAAATAAGGTATTCAAATACAAATTATCCAAATCATTGAAAAACATATTGACTTGAAAAAAAAATCTTATGGGATGGAATTCTTTTTTTTTTTTTTTTTTTTTAGGTATATTGATATATAGAAATTAAAGCTTGGAAATCCAGAAATGTCTGAGGAACTGCCAGCACAGGATTTAGCTTCCTCGAGTTCTGAGTATTAGTGACCTAAAAAAAGTATGGTTCCCCCCGAAAAAAAATCCAATGTATCTGTTTTCTAGCCTGGACTAACTCTGAAGTTCTAGAAAATAACTAGGTTCTCTTGTCCTTCTTAGTAATCAAAAGCTTCATTGTGATCCAGAATCAGACAGATAGATAGGAAGCCTGTTTATATTCTAAGAAAGAAAGCTTGCAAGGTTGGATTTGAAAACCATTGCTTGTATAGCAGCTTAGTGATTAAAGCATTCATCCAGAAAATGAATGATCTCAGTTCCAAGCTCTATACAACCTTTGTAGGTTATGAATTATAGCTATCACATTCTCCAAAAAGTACACTAAATAGAGCAGGCCACAAGATGGTATCTTGAACGTAAGAATTCTCTTCCCTGTTGAAGCCACTGTATAAAGAAAAGGAGTTGACTAGAAGGATAGCCAGGAGGTGCCTTATACTTCCTACTGGATCAGTCAGTACAAGAAGTCAGCAAAGAGTCAGTACAAGAAGAATACAATTATTTTAAGAAATCTGAGTTGCAGCTGGCCAAAGTCCAAAAAAGACAGAGCAGTTACTCTAGGTGTTACACTATTCATACCCACACTGCAGGATTTCAGAGGCATCTGCCTTCCCCACTTACTATGAAAAGAATTTAGGAAGCCACCTTGGCAACTACAACCACCTTTTGTTTATCCTGACATCTAAAACAGATTCCTAACACTTTGATCTGTGACAGAACTTAACATTAAGCATGAAAAAAATAGATTAATGGTTTGTCCTAAGTCTAAAAGCATATTATGAAAGATGGGAGGCTGAAAGACTGAAAGTGCCTAAAACATTGTGAATAAAATTTCCCAGACATCTGAATTTCTGCCATGATATATATTAAGTCAGTTGATTCTGAGCTCCTCTCTTGCCACGGTCCATTTCAGTCTTGCAAATCCCATGCCTAAATCCTATGAAGTGCCTAGGCCTATATGGGTGTTCAGAACATGCCAAATACATGAGTTCAGCACAAACCACTGCTGTCCAGGCATTTCCACTCAAAAGCATGGCAAATAACTGCCAAAAACAAGGCTAAGACAACTGCGGACTGCAGTAGCTGCATGTACCTCATTATATGACAGCCTAGTGATGGTTAGTCTCCATGTTAGGAAGTGGGACATTCAAGGATAAGAGACATAGAAGGGGCAGAGAATACATCTCTAGCCCAGGCAGGCAGGGGATGCACTTTCCAATGCAGAGCAAGTAATCATATGACTTTGCCACAAAAAGAATAAATTTTCTTTTTCTCACTGACAGAGGGTGTGCCTTCATAACTATAACCGTGCGTGTATTTTTTCTTGCTCGCTCTTGCTTCATAAATCTTACATTCTTGGCTTTTTGGTGTAAGGAGGACGTAGAAAAACATGAGAAAATATGAAGAGGAGCAGGAAAAAAATGTTATTGAGTGAGGAGAATAAGAAAAATGAACCAAGAGTGAAAAGCTTAAATTTATAATCCAGAAAAGAAGAAAAATCGTGATTGCAGTCTATAAATAAATGCAAGCTAACAATATAAGAAACAGAAAAAGGATGTATGAACAGAGGGAGGAGGAATAATAGCTTGTGCGTATGAAAAGAAAAATTTGGGTGGAATATTAAAAATACATTCCCAATAACAAGAACAGTTGGGCAAAGAAACACCTTCCTTAAAGAAAAGGAGCCTGGCAAAAACACTATCCACATGCAACAAAAAATTAGCAAAAGTATTCACTAATGAACCAAATAAAATTGGTCCTTAAAGATTGACCATAATTAATTATCTATTTTGTGATAAAAGAACTATGACTTAGTTTTACTAAGTTACACTAAGATTGAAAAAATCAGCATTAACCAGCAAAAAAAGGGAAGAATTGTAGCACCTTAAAATCAGCCACATTTTATGCGATGATAATGTATGCAAAAAAAGACAATTCAGATATATTAACAGCTAAAAGATAAGTTTAAAATACTATATAAGACATACAATATATTAAAAAAATGTTTACTGCTCACTAATTGCATCCATACCGAATGTGAACTTCTAAATGTTAAAAATAAACAATAAGTATATAGTGCAATCAATAACCCTCAATTACTGTTTATTTTTTTTCCCATTATCACAAGATTGCTACAGAGAATGAGTCTAAAGTATATGCAATTAAGTAATAAAATCATGTTGATACTAAGCTATAAGGAGAAACCCTAATTACAATAGTAGACACTAAGCTTGTACAGTTATCTATATAAAAATAAACGGCATGCATATTTGTAGATAGACATACTGAAGTGTAAACACTGAAGTGACCTTGACAAGAAATTCAACATTGAGTAATCAAATGCTAGTAATCAATAGCTAAGATTATTTATTATTAGGTTATACACTAATAAAACAGGAAAAATGAATGTGTGATATGGTATGATGTCTTACAGGTGAACTCAGGAAGCCAAGGCTAGATGAACAGTTGCTGAGAAGTATTGGAATCTGTCTAAATGGCAGAGCTCAGAAAGTTGTTCTCAGTGGTCTAGTCTAGTTGAAGACCTGTAGCTAGTGGTGTTCCCCAGGGATCCATGCTGAGTTCAGTCATTCATCAGTGACCTGGATGAAGGGACAGAGGGCCCTCTCAGAAAGTTTGTTGATGATACAGAACTGGGAGGAGTGTCTAATACCAGAAGGCTGCGCTGCCAGACTGGAGCATGTGTCATGTGAGGAAAAGCTGAGAGCTGTGTCTGTTCACCTGGGGAAGACCAAGGGAGGATCTTATCAATATGTATATGTATCTGAAGGGAGGGTTCAAGAAAATGTAAAGAAGACACTCTTTGCAGTGGTGCTCGGAGACAGGATGAGAGGCAATAGGCACAAACTACATCACAGGAGTTCCATCTGCATCAGAAAAAAAAAAAAAAAAAAAGCTTTTTTACTACAGGGGTGGTGACTGAGAATTAGAAGTGATTGCTCAGAGAGGCTGTGGAGTCTCTGTTCTCGGAAATAATGCAAAAGCTGCCTGGGCAGGGTCCTGGACATTCTGCTCTAGCTTGCTTGAACAGGGAGATTGGACAAGATGATGTCCAGAGGTCTCTTCCAGCCTCAGTTATTATGAGACTCTGTAGATTTGATTTATCTGAATCTCAGATATGGGTATTTTTGTCATTTTATTTATTGTATAAGTCTAAGCTTGGAACAGAATGGAAACATTGAGCAGCATGATTGTATTTTGATTTACAAATGACTTTTACTCTATTCAATTTTGCAAAATGAATTTCAAAGGTAAAACAGTATTTTAGACATACTCTAATGAGAAAAAGTTCCATGTTCTGTACAATTTATCTTTTAAGCCCTAAAATGATAATTACCTTTAAATTATTCTCCAATTCTAATGCATTAACATAATTGTGTGTCAACTAACAAGATGTACTTATTAAATGGAGTATTTCTGGGCCATTTCCACATGTAATAATATTGTTAAATTTACAGTACACCTAACAATACTTTGCTTAGTGATTCACTCTTACTGAAAATGGTGCCATTAAAAAATAGCAACTATACTATTTCCCGTTGACCACAATGAACTCTCTCATGCTCTATAAAGAACATGATGACGATAAAAATCGTCATCATGATATTGCACATCTCTAATGACTTTAAATAGTCTCATAGACTTTAAAACAAAGCCAGGGCCAGAACTAGCTTTCTTAAAACTGTGAACAATTCTTTAAGATAGGAAAGCCAGTGTCTTTATAATATATGCAGTGAAAGTAAGAACAAAGTTTTGCTCTCATTTTATGACAGATTAGCAATTTACAAAGTCAACTGTAGAATTAACTGGATCAATTCACTGTTTCAAAGTTGGTTTCAGGAATTTCTCCTTCCTCCCACCAGGAAGTGAAAATTGCTCCTTCCTCCCATGAGCATACTAAAAGATCACAGAGACTTTATCTTTTCTTTCACAATTGGATCTTCGAAGTGAGAAATCAGTCAATTATCCTAATGTAATGTGTTAAATTGGTTACCTCTGTTAAAATAAGGAAAAAAAAATATTGTAAAATCTCGGTCCCAGGAGATCAGGCTTGTGTACAAATTTATTGAAGAGGGCTAATGAAGGGCAGTTTTTTTTGCGTTATAATCCTTTTCCATCCCAGTGCAGAACCGATCCCCGCAGTATAAATGTTTCTGAAAGCTAAAATGCACATATGGACTGTTTGGCTTCTGATGAAATACCATCAATCTAAAAGGCTTTGTGAATGCTGAATGGTCTGCTATCACATGGTAACTTGTGAAACAACAGCCTCGGGCAGCTTTATCTAAAAGACAATGACTCCAGAACACTACAGGCTAAGCATACTTTACAGTTTACATACTCTTTCCTCTAAGAGTAAAAGCAGATATTTCTGATGTGACAGTCTGAGAATTTTTCAGCTCTTATTTCCAAAGCAATACCAATTATGTTCAGAAAAGTTTTAGAAAGTTTTTCACTTTTATTTGTAAGTAGGACTTCTCAGAGAAAACTGAATGCATTTATTTTTCATGGGCAAGTTTG
The DNA here is from genome assembly GCF_000705375.1 of Tinamus guttatus. The sequence continues at coordinate 4,196 of NW_010588221.1, read as the reverse complement.
TCCATTTCATGGTTTTCTAATAAAAACTAACCAACCAACCAACAAATAAACAACAACAAAAACAAATAAACAAAACTTCCCAAAACAGAGAACTGTAGTTCTAGTTTTTCCTTGACAATTCTTGAGTAATAGCTATTAGTTCCCAGGAATTGTTATATTCTTTGAGTCAAATATTCATCAGAATGAATATTCAACAGAATATTCAACCATAAAATTAAATCTCCCACCAACAATCAAAGGGCATGCACAATTTATGGACGAGTGACTGTTGTAATTAGAAGAAAAAAAAAGGAAATAGAAAATGCCTAAACTCTGAAAATAGCTACTGAACACTTGCGCTAGCTACTTTACTAATCTATCTGCATTAAGAATGTCAATAGTGCTGCAGATAGACCTGCAGAACAAACATTGGAAGGGTTAGGTCTCCAGAAATCAGGGAGGGAAAAAGAACGTTTATTAAGATTCCTCTCTTCAAGGACATGTTTTTTCCTGTTGGTTTGTTCCCTACAGTATTTTTCTTCTGTAGTGAGTTGAATCTAGTTTTAAAAGTCCCAAGAGACGAAGCTACCATCGCTTCTCTTAAAAAGCTGTTGCAGAGCCAAAAAGGAAAATTTTTGACATTAAGTTCAAGCACTCTTACAGCAATGTTTTCACCAGGCACCAAATTCAAATCAATAATGGAAAGGAGAAAATGAAATCTCTTTCAGGTATTTGTATCATGTTTCCCACTGGTTAAAAGAGCATTGGATTGAAAAAGAATTTATGGATCACTGACTATAGTCTACTGCTGTTACTCCATGTAACTTACATTGTGAACTAAGTATGTACTATTGTAAAAGCAGTTAGTTGCTTATTTTGCTATTTCTGATGGGAAACTTTTTAACAAACAGTAAAATCAGTCATGGATGGAAAACTTCTGATTGCCATCTTCAAATAATTAAAGGACCCTTTATATCTAATTTCTTCTCTTACTATATCTACCTTTTACCTTTATAATTTTCTCCCTGCCTATATTTACCTTTCTAATATATTTTGAGAAATCAATCAGTTTTGTTTCTTGGACAAGTGTATCTTCCACTAAGGTAGGTTTTCATCTTTTAGGAGATTCTTTTAGAAGGCTTTCTTTCACCATTTATATTTCAAATTAATCTTCAGAGTCCGTACTTGGACTGACTATGCTTTCTTCATGTCTGCTTCATATTGGTGTTTCAGACATCTAATATATGCAACTCTTTTTCTTTTCATCTGCTGATTAACTCCCAGTTTATTGTACAAATTCTTAACAGCCTCTAAATCTATCACTATCTATGGCCAACAAATTTAATTTCATGTTTCCATTCTTATTATTTCAGCCTACAGGTTTCTTTTAGTTCTTTCCTTTTCATATGATAATTTTTCTTTGAATTAACAAAACCCTACCAAGTATGTGCCATCAACAAATATCAACAAGGTACTCCTACCTTTTGGACTAAGGCCATTAACAAAAATATTAAATAAGAACCCTTGTAAACCAATTCTTCACGATCTTGAACAACAACCCTCTTCCACTGCAATATATCTTATCCTTTTCAATATCACATGTGGTTTTCTCCCCTTCAGTCATTTCTTCCCAACACATTAAAATTCTTGTAGTAATCCTATTTTTAATTTACTGTTTGGCACCATATCAAATATTTAACTGAATTCCAAAGAGATGAGCTCTGTTGAATGTCATTTGCCTAGAAAATTACTTAGCAAGAAAAACTGCCGTTAAAAACATGTTATATTTTGTCCTATTCTTAATTGTCATCATATATTTAATTATTATTTCAATTGAAATTTGTTTTAAAACTTTGCAGACTACCAAGGCCAGATGAACCCTCTCTCTCAAAACATTTAGGTCTATCTATCACTCTATCTACTATTTTAAATGAAAGATTTACTATTGTTTTGCTTGTACAGGGTATCAGCTGCAGATACCCTATATCTTTGTTAAGGTTGTTAAGCATAAGTTGATCATTAGGCCAGTGGAATCATATACGGTTCTTCAAAGTTCTGGGATGAAGAAAATCTAATCTCCTACATTTTAAGCCCTGTTTTTTGGTATGGTTTTGTTTTCCTTCCCTTTATTTCCTTCTAAGGCATGGAATCACATTTCCCTGTCTTTATTTTCATCATTTTATGTCTCTGTAACTCATGTCTTTGATGAAAGTTTGGACAAACTATTTGTTCAGAATTTGGACCAATAGAACCCATTTTTAATGTATAGCACAACGTCTGTATTCCTAGCATAAGAGTACTTCCTTCCTTTTTTATTTTTTTTGTTCAGTTTCCCATGGCTAAAAGCCTCTGCTTTTAATTACTTTTTGAATGATGAAACTTGACTTGGTATTTGGCAATTCTCACACTGCTCATGTGTCCTGAATTCCAGTTTTAATATTGATCAGTTTCAACAAACAAACAAACAAAAATGCAGAAAAAAACACTTCCTTTTAATTATCTGCCTATATTGATAGTCTTGGCTCAGGTATCTTTTACATCTACGGCTTGTGGAAATATTGAGCTTTCTTGATGTTCAAATTCTGAAACCCTTATTAAACTTAGGTTAAGTAAATAGCCCACATAATTACCATTATTTTCTCTCTTAAAATTTGTTTTAACTTTTGTTATAGATTCTCTGTATTCTTTATCTAATTCAGATTGAACCATTTTACAAATACTGATATAAAAGGTTGGTTTTAATCAATAGGTCTTATATGCAATAAAATGTATTCTTTTGCCGGTAGATTGATTATGTGGTCAAGAATATTATAATATACAGCACTTGTCCTCTCGTTTTTATCAGGCTACATCAAATCTCCCAAAGGACATTTATTCCAGTAATACTAGCAATATTACAAGGAACTCTATATATCTGACACCGGAGATCTACAGCAAATTCTCAAATTACCCCTTAGAATCTTTTTCCATATTTCTGCCACATACTTTGACCTAAAGATATTCAATTTTTAACTATGTGGGGACTCTTTTTTAACCTTCCAACATCTCATATACAATCCTACTTTGCTGTTTGTTCATTTCAATCTTTTTCACCAACCAGTTCTTCCAGTCTTTGGGTAATGTTTCTCTCCTAAGTACATTTGCATTTCCTGTCAACTTTTGTTATCTACGAATTTCATTAACATGCTGTTTACTTCTTTGAAATCATTAATTAAGATATTAAATCAGACATTATCCTGCAGTTGTTAACTTTAACATTCTTAGCTTTAACCTTGCAGAAACTTACCACATAACATATCATGTACCCATCCATGTATCTTATGACTTTCCATCTGTGTATGAAATAAAAATCATGAAGAATTTTGTCATCTTACAACTCAATTACTGTATCATCTTTTCCTCTGGCCTTAATGCATGTGCTCTTGGTTCTACTCTTGATAGTGTTTCAAGAATCTTTGCTTTTATTCAGTTGCTCAGTGGCATCCATTTCAGTATATCCTACTTGTTGCCTTTCCTTCACTATTCACTCAGACGTAAGTTTCCACTGTCAAGGTCATTTCTCTCTCATCAGTATCAAAGACTGTTGGACTTCTGCCACTGCTCATGACCCAAGTCCTCATTCATTCACTGTTTTTAAAAAATCTACGATTTCTCCTATTTTGCGTTTCAAACTTATTTCCCTGTAAACACGTAGAATTACATTATTATTCTTATGTGCTTTTGTAAATTTTGTCATGGTTTTCAAGTCATCAAAAAATCTGATTACTGTTAGACTGCTAACACCATGCCCATCACACTCAGCAGTCTTGCCTCACCTTTTTTCTCTGACGGGACAATTTCCTTACATACCAGACTTTAAGGGTAGAGATCATATTAATTTTAATTTTAATTTATTCCTCCATATGGTCTTGAGCCCTGATTGGGTCTTCTACAAAGATGCTAAATATAATAAACTAATAAAAATAGCAAAGCAAAGCAGAAAAATAAAAACTTAACATTACATTCATCCTTATGTAATAATAGGAACCTGCACAGTAACATTTTATAGGACTACGAAAACAAACAGAGCTACAGAATAGACTTTCCAAAACTGGTTTATTGCCAATGAGGAAGTTGTTTTTAACCTGTCTAAGTTAATTCCTTTCCAAGGAATAAAACTATTATTTCTTTCCAAGGAATAAGAACTATTATTTTTGTTTTCTGTTTTTTTTTTTTTT
>NW_010588220.1:0-10690 GCF_000705375.1 Tinamus guttatus | reverse complement strand
CCAAAGGACCACAGGAATCCAGGGCACAGCACCCTCGACTGTCAGCGGGACTTGGAGCGGGGCCAACGCAACCCTGGAGCGAACAGCTCCTGCGCTGGCAGCTCTGCTACCAGCAGCAAGGAGGCCCCAGCACTTCATCTTCTGACACAGCCCGAGCACAAACCTTTGCAGCAGGACAGCTGAGCACGCCAGCATTCCAGCACCCTTTCAGGATTTTACCTATTCCTCTTCTTCAAGCACTTATCACTGAAAGTCTAAAGCTCTGCATAAACAAAAAAACAAAAAAACAAAAAAAAAACGGGGGGGGGCGGGAAATTAAACTTAGTTGTCGGAAAAATAAAAGTCCTTGGTACTTCAGTTGCTCGACCAGGAAGTCCAAAAGGCTGGAAAAAATATTCAAACCACATCCTAGATGATTGGCAACTGGAAGATTGGAAACAGGAGGCATTTTTAGGAAAATCTCACACTGATGCACGGCTAAAACCCAGGAACAGTTAAATGTATAGATATATCTGGGAAAAAGTAAAATTTCTGTGGAAAGAAAAAGACTTAAAATCTCGTGTGAGGCTCTGGGCTCTGTAGGGTGGGAGAGGGAAGCTGCTCACACCTGTATTTGCTCCATGGCTTCCCAACGCAAACGACAAGGGCTGCAGCAAGAGCTGAGGGGGATGAAGGTTCAGACAAAGCCAATTCAAGTCAGAAGTAAAAAATGGTTTGGAAAACCCATTCTAGCTTAAACAAACAGGAATTTACTGAGACAAATTATACAGCTGCTTATGCAAGAAGAGGAGAGATCATCATGATGATCTCATCTGGCTTTATCATCTACAGATACAGGAGAAAAAAAATAAATAAAATGAATCTGCCCCTATGTCTCTAGCCCTTTCCTTACACTGCCGGTTCTGCCGTGTCTCCTCCTTCCAGGGGCTCTTCTGCTCCCTTTCCCAGGGGCCATCCCCGCTGCTGGGCTCAGTCCCGTCCTCGGGACCGGGCGCTCCCTCGCTCCGTCCCGGAGCCGCCGGGCAGGGAGCGCTCCGGCAGGACGCGGCCCAGGCAGGACCTCTGCTCCCTCCACAGGCCGCTGCTTGCCAAAAGCGCCGCTAAATCCTGCCCTTTGGCATCTGCTGCAGCAGCTGGCGGAGGATGGAGGCGGCAGGGACGTGGGTCCGGCAGGTCCGCGGGAGCGGCAAAGCCCGGTGCTGCATCACCCATCACCCCGCGGCCGCTTCGGGACCGGAATCACCATCCCTGAAGCGAAGAGTGGGCACACGCAGCCCGGACACGCTCCTCCCTCGCCAAGTGGGGAGCCCTGCGGGGTGGGGCTGCGATCCAGAGGGAGCGCGCGCGTTTTAAGAGCCATAGGAAAGAAACTAACCACGAGCGGGAGGTCGCAGGCGAGTTCTTCCTAGCGCGTGGGTGACTGTGTCACTGTCTCCACGCCACGTGTCCAGGCTGGGGATCGACAGCCAGGGAGCCTCCCCATCCCAGACTAACCTCACCCTGCGGCGCGCTGACCACGCGCACCCGCAGCAAGGCTGAGCTCAGAGGTAGCACCTAAATCCTGGGAAGCAATCGGCTCCCACTGCAGAAATCCCACTGCAAACACCGCTCCGGGGCCATCCGCGGGCTCCGGAGACAGCGACCAGGTCACGCAGCACCTGCGGCTCCGGCTCCTTCCAGCGGCCTGAGCAGGTAGAGACCTAAAAACCTAAGAGGCAATGGGAAGGTGCAGCAAATTGGTTGTAACTTCTGTTCTGCCCTAGCAGCTGCCTCTAACGAGCCACCTCCAGGGCAGGGAGGACACGAGCCCTTTTCTCCTCTTCCCGAGTCTTCCCAAGCTGCAAAACTTAAGTCTCAAAACGTGCATGATGGAAAATGGATAAACCCCGTTCAGAATTCAGTTAAATCACTTTAAAAAGGCTAATGAGCCTCATTTCCACATTTCAGGGCTGCTGCTGGAACTGCAATTGCTTCAAAATAGCTACGAATCCTCGAGTAACTATTCTAGACTTCACAGCTCGGGTGGGAACAGGGGCCCTCGGGAATGCAGCTTCCAAAGGCCCCCCGTGCCCTCTCCCTCTTTCAGCTCTCTAAAATAAGGCTCAGGAGCAAATCTGCCAAGACACCAAAGGAAAAGGCCACCTGTTCTGCTAGGCGAAGCAAAGGCAGCAACAATAACCCCCTGGCGAAGCACCAAGACACTTTGAAAGCCTCTCCACAGTGCTGCGTTTGCCACCAACATTTCTTTTTTCCCCCAAGGACTTACTACCCTGCACCCCGTCCTGTCACCCCTTGAAGCTGAAGGATCCCCAACCATCCAATTCCCCAGGGGCAGCCTCCGAGGCCCTGCACGAGGCACCAGGGCAATTAGGATCAGTTCAACTATTTCGCTCCCAAATTCAGTCCTTTGGCTCTTTGAGATCGGGTAATTCAAAGTGGGAAAAGGTAACTATGGTAGGACAGCTTTGCAGCTCCTCAAACATTGTTTTGTGCCTCAAAAGTGGTCAAATCTGGTCCCCGAGCAGCACAGAGAGGAATTAAGAGCTCATAATTGCCTTGGTCATTTTACCCAAAAAGGCACCATCACTCTACAGGCCAAATAACCAAATACATAAAAATTTAGAGATGCGCCAAAGTCACAACCACTATTTGAACTCTGGTTTCAGATCAGGGAGACAATTCACGTTGCACAAAAGCTGCTTGATTTCACCTACACTACCCAGGAGAGCCACGGGCACCTATTTTTAGCCACCAGTCAGTGTGTCCCACGCTGGAGCCACTCCAGCGTTCGCACAGAGAAGGCCAGATAGCAGCTTCCTTTCAAAGTTAAGTCAACGTTAGCTAAAAGAAAGTTTAGGCCTAACTGCGGGGTCAGTCCATGTTTGCGGAGCGCTTTCGAGATGCAAACACGACGGGCACCTGCGGCGCGTCCAAGGAGAGCCGGCCTGGCCCTGGGAGAGAGGCTGGAATTCCGCACACACAAACTGCGGCGCTTGGACCCCTTCCAGGGCAGATCCCTCTGAATTTGCTTTTCTGCTTTTCAGGAGGTGGCTGCTCTCTGTGCGCCGCAGACACCCAGACCCAAACCCCAACCCTACATCGAGGTGAGCAGCGCCCCGGCACAGCAGGGACCATGCCCAAATGCCATGTAAAAAGCCCAACTTTCGGCATAAATGGGATCCTGGCAGCTCTTGAAGAGCTCCACAAGCATCAGCTAACGCATTCCCTACTTGGATGCTGGGGCTCGTGGAGCTTATATGGGAGAAAAACCTGGAAGTTCTAGCAGCAGAATCAAGGGTGCACTCTGAAAGGAGAAAATCTTAATTCCTTTTTTAATGGATTCCTTTCCCCCTTTGCCAACAGCAGTGACCATTCCGCCACGCCGCCGTGCTCCAAGGGCGCCTTCCCCAGCCGATAAGGCATCGGGGCGGCCGGTTCGCTCCGTCCTTATCGGAGAGCACAGGAGAGGAGAGGCCTTAACTGCGGCCGCAGCCCTGGCAGGGGCTCCACGGAGGAGGGAAAGGGCTTTCGCTGACTAACCATGACCGTACGGAGGAGGCGGCCGCGCTCTCGGGCGAGGACATCTCCAGGCTTCGCGGCAGGCAGCGGCGCGGGGAGCCCCGGGGCAGCTCCGTGCGCGGGCAGGGGTTCCTGCAACACCTCTGTTTTCTGCACATGGACAAGCTAAACACCCGCCCCGGCCCATGCCCGGCAAGTAGAGCTCTCTAAATAACACACAGTGTGATCAAGTAACACACAAACAACAACACACAACTTGCCCGGGCCTGAGCGCGCAGCGGGCAGGGCGGGCGTCCGCGGAGCGGCATCCCACACGTTTCCAGCGGCGGCAACCCCGGAACGCAAGAACTTGCCCCCAAAGGGAGGTTTCTTGCCCTGTTACCAGGGGCACAGGAACGGCCTCTTGCAGGGGCTACCCAAAGCGACAGGCTGGCAACGAAGGCTACGGCCCCCTGCCCTACAACGGGGCACGAGCACCGCAGAGATCGGAACATCAGCTCGCAGGGACTATCCCATGGTCGTTCCAGTGCCGGAATTCCAGCTGCATGAGCAGGAGTCAATCTTAGCTCAAGAGGAGGAAGATGTTCAAATATTTGCAGTCACGACCAGAATAAGCAATGGCAGAGACCATAAACCACAAGTGCAAAAGCTTCCAAGATTAAACACTCGGATTCCTGCGGAAGAGGAAAGGGTGCGTCCCGGTGAGGAACACGAGCGCTCCTATAGGTTTTCATACACACTTCACTGCGGCACACACCATTAATCCAGGTGCTCCTAATGCTATCTAAGCCCAGTTCCCTACCAAGTGACCTTAGCAAGGATTATTTGGGGTTTAACCTGGGAAAAGCTACAAAGCACAATTTTCCCCACACAGCAAGAGCACAGATGCCACGGAGGCTCTATCCCATACAGATTCTCAAGGGTCTAACAAAGGAACGACAAAGCTCAGGTGCAAACTTTGCTTCCCAGCATGCTCACGTCTTTTCTCCAACAGTTCTCGCCCTTTTTTAAGGGCACAAAACTTCCCCGGGACAGCGGGGAACCTGCTTCACCGCCGGGGCTGCGGTGCGGCCTGCAAAGGCGAAGGGCAACAAGCAGCTTTGGGGCGTTTGGAAAGACACGAGCAGGAAGCAGAAGCAGTTTCAAGAACGATCGCAAGCGCTCGCAGCCCTAAAACCGTCGCCCCAGCGTCCCGGCCCGCCGAGCTTCCCACCTGAGAACTGCTATCAAACACCCTATCAAGCTCCCCTCCTGCAAGGGCCCTGGTTGTCACCACAGCCTCAACGAGGTGACTCGCGGCACCTGCTGCTGCGCTGCTCTGTGGCATGAGGACCCTGGCGCTGCGGGATAGGAGGTGACACAAAACACGTTCAAAGCTCATGAAAACGGCCAACTGCCAACCGCGCTGGACATGGGGATTCCCACCCCAAGGAATGAGGTTCCACGGATGAACCGTCAGCTCCAGCCAAACACCTTCCAGGGAATCCACGTGTGCAACAGTGTGAACAACTCTGAATTTGACAGACAACGTTTCTGTGCGTTAAAATCTTCGCTTTGGTCTCTTAGGCATCAAAGAGGCCCAAAATTTCAGTGCCTCTCACCCAATGTTAGAGCACAAGGGTTTGCTGAGGACAGCAAAGACTCAAGAGCACTTTTTGGTCTCTCCAAAGGATGCAGAACAACAACTCCCTCCTCAAGGAGTAGATCTGCAACAGAAAAGGGATTCCAAATATGCACAGAAGAAACCAGAATATATTTTCTGACCACAGCAGACGTGTTCAGAGCTACAGCAATGATTTCATTGAAAAAAATAACAGTAACAAAGAAAATACAACTTCGAAGCTAAGAGATACATTCAGCCATGAGGCAGCACCGAACTTGGCTGCCTTCCCTCCTCTCTCCTCGCAGGAACAAGGGAACTCTGTGCTCTGCCATGAGACGGGAAACCCCGGCATGTGTTTCCAGAGACACCTGTCAAGGCTGGAAAAGCTGCTGCCGAGCAGAGCGGAGGGGGACGCGGTGACCAAGGGTCCGTCCAGGAGCTGCAGGAGGCCCCGGTGCCCCCGCGCTTGGGGCTTCATCGCGTGGCCGCCAGCCCCGTCTCTGGGCAAGGGCTCTGAGAGGATGTTGCACTGGGTTTTCCAGGTGAAATCGGCTCCCCAGATGAAGATTTTCCCTTTCTTTCTCTAAAGGGAAAGATAAAATGCTGCAAAACCCACTTGGGCTGCAGCCCAGAATGATCAATACTTCGCTTACTCCAAAAAAGAAAACTCTGCAAATAAACTGTCAACTACTCGTGCCAACATCAGCAGCACGAAGGCGGCCCGCGGAGCTCAGGTGGTCGGTGTCCTTGTCACAGCTGCAACCCGAGGCACGCAGGGCGCCCAGGAACCTCTCAGACCACGAGAGAACATCTTCCATAGCCACACGTACCTAGCAACACCTTCTAAAAACTGAAGCTTTGTAAGTCAAACATCAACTTCTCCAAGTTTAGCCTCTCAGGAGCACGAGTGACGAGGGCAGACCCTCCCGCTGCTGCTCACACGTTCCCTGACGGACACGCACGGCTCCAGGGGCTCCGCTGCTTAACGCAATCATGGACATGGGGAACGGGAGCAGGGCCGCCTTGGATTAAAGAACGAAAAGCGGTGGCGTTTTGGGGACTTGGCCATGCTAGGCACAGCCGACGCGTGCGCGCCGCTCTGCGACGCCTGGTAGAGGCTACTCTATTTTCTGCTGCCTCAAATCTGCTTTAGCAGAACTGCAGGGGCTATCCTGAATCCCAAGGAGACAGGATCCCAGCTTCCCTCCTCCCTGGCGATGAGCTCAGCTATTTCTTTAACTAGGGAAAATCCGAGCAAGGGCCTCAAAAGCAACCTGCTGAATGCTAGTGAACATAGAAACATGCCCAAGAGAAAACAAAACCGCTTTTAATTGGGAACGATCGTATTTGGCAAGTTTGTCAGCGGCTGCATTTGCTGCTGGGACTCGGGGCTCCTGCAGATGATTTCTGAAGCCGGCGCTACCTGCGTCACCCTCAGCCGCTCTCAGCTTCTCCTCGGTCCTTTTAAACACCCCATAGTGCTTCAACTCATTACGGGGCTACTGATTTACACAACCCAGGAAAGAAAATAAAAAGGCAGAATGCTTTTGATACTCTATGAACAAACTACCCTGGCTGCAGTATTAATTTCATCTCAATCAGACACTGAAAGATTCATTTCATTCATCAAGGCTTTCCACTATGGCTAGGCAGCCAGGAAGAAACCGAAATAATGACATAAAACTGAAAAGGTAGCTGTAAAAGCAGACTGGAATTCCACAGATAGAAAGAATAAAATGCCGTCTTGAGCAATTAAGCAGCATTTCCCATCCACAAATACGCATCTGTCTTTGATACCACTAAACTGCGCATCGATTTCAAGCAACTCAGCTGCTCTTAAAATAAATTAAAAAAAAAAAACCCTCTCTCTCCTTGCTGGCAAGGTGAATTCCTGAAGGATTCTCCCTCGTCAAGGACAATGCGGGTTTGTCTCGAGCAGATGTGGCAGGTTTTCCACCACGGAGTTGCTTCACCCTGTGCCTGGAAACAGGGTCCTTAAATGGTGATGGTCAGGGGAGAGGAAAGGCCCTTCTGCTTCTCTAAGCCAAAAAAAAAAAAAAAGAAAGAAAGAAAAAGAAAGAAAAGGCAGATAAAAACCTCATAACTAACAACCAGATCGGGTTTTCCCGGGCTCGGGAAGCTAATGCTGCTTGTTTCAACAGATTCGTATCCCTTCTGATGTATCATCCAGCCAGGCTTGGCACATAGAGCAGCCAAGCGGGAGCCTACGGAGCGGGAGAAAAGGGAGATGCTCCCCTGTAGGAGCTGCAGGACATCACCAAAAACGGAGCAAAAGGTGCGTGGAGAAACCACAGGAGCACAAACTGGGGAGAAAACACTAAGCACTGAATTATTTCAGACCAAATTCATGACAAAAAGTAAGGGCATTTGTCCTCCTGGGTTTTCCATGAGCCAAATCAAAACCGTGTGCTGCACTCTCGCACGGGGGATCAGTGTGGCACAGGCTGCTCCCGCCCCAGGGTGGTTTTCTCGGCTAAATTCCCCCCAGTCCTTTCGACCAGGCTCAGCCACGACACATCCTCCCCTCCAGGGCTTCCCCAAGGGCCGGGCAAGGCCTCCTGCTCGGCCCCAGCCCGGAGCTGCTCCCACCAACCCGGCTCCTTTCCACCCTCGGGACAACCTCCCTCAGCTCCAACCAGGAAGCTCCTGGATGCGGCTCCAGCTCTCACTGATTTCTGGTTGCATCCTGCACAAAGCTCTGGAACCAAATTCAGGGCAGTTCCATAAAAAAGCGCTGGGGAAGGAGTAAAAAGAGGGATGCGTTCATATACCTGCTTTTATTCTTCAGTATTGGCCTGTTGCTTTAATTTGGCTCCCTTGCAGCCAACAGTGTGTTATTTCATATCAGGCTCAGAGTTGCAAGCAGAGATTCTTCTAGAAGATGGGGTATTTTTAGCAGATGTTTTGATTGGCAGCACGGAGACACCTAGTACAAGAGGCAGAGCCTCCATCATTACCCCAAAGCCTCCTCAGGTTCTCAAAAAACAAACCCAGGAGCTCAATCTAGTCAGAATTTTTGCAGAAAACGCTCAGTTTGAAGGCGTTTTTCCCCTCTCCCAAGGGGAGAATCCCAAGGTTTATGAGATGCTGTCAGGCCAAGAGGAAGTTTAATCCAAGGGTTGATGCTTGCGCGAAGACCAGGATGGATCCCCACAGGGAATTCAATGAACAGCTTCGGCGTGCACAACCAGTACTACAAAGGGAAGCAGCAATGGGATGTTTTAACTTAAATTAAAACAGTCCTTGGTGCCAAGGGATATTTTCCCACTGAATTTATCATACGCTCTCTTGCAATAAACACCAAGACTTTTTAAAAGCGGTACTAGCTGGTGAGCACCAAGTTCATATCCCAAATTCTCCTAGGGGTTTTATCCAGCCAAGCAGCAGCCACTGAGCAGCAACACAAAGCGTTTCTGGACACGAACAAGCGACTCGAACAGATGAAAGGAGCCACGCGAGCTCCATTACTTCAATTAATACTCCCATTTGTACCAGGTCAGCAATTCTCAAGAGCAGCAAGGACAGTTGCACATGAATCCCAGCGGGATCCCCCCTCGCTCTTCCCTGGATAACAGATCCCAAACTACAAACCGCCAGGCCCCCCTACTCCGTACAGGGGCAAAGCAAGAAATGAGGAGGGGAAAGAAGGGGGAAAGAGCTTGGTCAAAATGTGTCTGATTCCTGGAAGTTTTGTTGTCAGCCTCTTGTGCTGCACTTCGGTCTTTTTTCATAGATCTAATTTAAGTGAAAACAACTATTTTTTCCAGGAGGATTTCTGTAGCAAGATCCAAAACAGGAAAAATTACTTTCTTCACAAGTTTGAATAGTCAGCTAGTCAAACACCTACAGCAGAGCTCCTCACGGAGCAGAAAAACAACTAGAAAGCTCCAAAAGGAGGAGGTAGACATCTCCATTATATAAGGCATAAACATCTTAAATAGCTACACGCTGGGGCTGCAGATGGCTGCTCACAAGCCGACAAGAATTAGATGAACGTGATCGAGAAATGCCCAGGAATCAAAGCACAGCAGCGACGGGAGGAGCTCCGGGATGGGGCCGAGGTTCCCCCCGGATGCTCCGGCTTTCCGTGACTCCTCGCTGCCAGCATCGTAACTGAAAGCTCCTGGGAATTTCTAAGCACCCAGAGGTTTGCACAAGTCTCTTTTTGTCTTTTTTTACATTAAGTTTATCACCGAGGAGTGCCTTGCTCTGCCACACAAATTCACTTGCCCAAGCACCAAAAAAAAAAAACACAGGTGAAAATAAACGACTCAGTTTGCAGGGTGTCCAATCTGCTCAGGGCTTACCTGTACCCGGCCCGGAGCGGCGTTTGGTTTCAGGGGTTTAACATAACCAAAGCATCCCTGGAAAAAGCAATCGGAGCGGGAGGACAGGAAAAGGGGGGAGAAAAATGTGCCATGACAACCAGGATGGGTTATGAAAGCTTTCCTTCTGCCAGAGGTTTTATTTTGGAAATAAATGCTACTTAACAGCTGGCACATATAAGAAATTAACTGCAAAAATAGCTAGACCTCCTTATGGTAAATAAACCCAGCCGTTGGGGCGGGAGGCACAACAGCACCTGGGACAAGTGTCCACACACAGAGCAGACAACTACAGGGCCCCCATAACCAGAGACAGATGCAGCTTCAGCCCGTTAATAAGAATACCAAGAACTACTAAAGTCCATAAAACAAGCTGTTTACCCCCAAAATTAAAAAATAAAAATAATAATAAAAATAATAACAATAATAAAAGGGACACAAGTCACTCACTTCGGCCAGTTTTCCAGCACGAACGTACAGGACAATGCTGAAGTGCTCAGGTAAAAGATTTTTTTTCGAAGTTTCGCTAATTAAAAGGAACTTTAAATAGCCCAGAGTTAACTTGTTTCGGGCTTCTTGCCCATTTCCCAAGGCAGCGGGAGGGGGATGGACGGGGGAGTGAGCCAGAGGGCTCAATATGGAAAGCTCTCGCAGGCACAATATGAATCATCGCAGCGGAGAATTTTCTTTAAGTGGCTGGCGAGGACTCAAATGGGCCGAGTCATTTCACTGGAAACGGGAAGACTTCGATGCATAAAGGGAGAAACTCCGAGAAGTCACTAGGTGACACTCACCCAGACCTGCTAAGAGGTGTGTTTTGTAATGACGGGTATTTGAGATTAATCCGTATCAGCTGCATCTGCCTTGAAACAGGAAAAGGGGTTAATGCCGGAAAGATTTCCTAAGGTTGCTGTAGCTTCCTCAAATTATTTTCTGCTATGTCCGTTTAAACGGCATCTTCCCTTTGGCTCTCAGGAATTCCTGCGTACCGGCTGCAGAGGAGGGAGAGGATTATTGCATTTTCGTGTAGCTGGGGCAGTAAAAAGCCAATATCCCCAAATTAGAAGGGTTCTTGCTCCACATCTGCAAGTGTCCTGCATTCCAAACACGGCCCCACAAAGAGGAATTGTCTCCGTTTTCGAAATAGCCAGTCCTGGAATAGCACGAGTCACGTGGAAGACGGCTCCACGGATTCGCATGGAAACAGGCAGATTGAGCCCTC
>NW_010588219.1:182630-217928 GCF_000705375.1 Tinamus guttatus | reverse complement strand
GCATATGCTTTAAGAAAAGAAGGCATAAAAGAAAGCTTAGATAACTGCTGCTCCTTCTCCTTGGGAGAAATTTGCTTATCAACAGGAGGAAATGGGTAAAATGACTCCTGCAGGATAGAGAAACTGATCTATGGTGTCTTTTACAAGTGTTTTTAAAAATGAGTAGTAAGACTAGATAAGATACTGGTGAACAATTAGTGCACTGTAGGTTTCCTCTTCCCCGCAGACATTTGTTTTTGACAAATAATGATGGGACTGTATACATATGCTGTTTAAATTGCAGCAGAAACACCGTAATTCTCAAAACAGAACACAGGGAATGAAAGCAGCAGTCTAGATTAATGTGGGAGTCTTTCTTAACTAAATTTTACCTGGGAGTTGTAACTGTCATTCATAGCTTAGACATTGCTGAGTTGCTTAGCTTTAAAATTTAAAAAAGTGCAGCACTTTCCTTCAAACTCAGCAAAAAGTAGGTATGTCTCTTTAACTTTTTTTTTTTTTTAAGTAGGCAAAGTCAAGATTAGAGTTTTACATTTTCTTACACATTCCTCTTTCTTGGCATGCAAGCATGTTGCTAGTCATTGTGGGAAATGCTTTGGCAGTATCTTTCTGCCATTACTGTGTAGGAGGTGCAAGAAGAAATAGGGAATTTGTTCTTTGCATCTCTAGCATCGCTCTAACTAGATGTGATTTTTGAGGTGGAATTGCTTTCTGAGAGCTAAGTGAGGGAGGTTGTCAGAGACGTTCAAAGGAGGGAATCAACAGAGTTAAGATTCTCTGGTTTTTCACTACCTGGATGGTAGCCTCATGTGGTTAGAGAAAATTCTGCTACAGATGAAGGGGACAGAAAGGAGCCCAGGCCTATGGTTTGTCTCTTTGCCCCTCTTTCTGCACTGAATTTCTTTTGGACAAGGTTCTGGAGTTCTGCTTGTGCAAGGCCCAGCTAATTTCACCTTAATCAGATGTGAGCGTTTAGGCGAGAGAGAGAGAGAGAGGCAGATATGCTTTAGCTGAACTCTCTGTTTTGTGATGAAATCTCCCCACAGAGAAGTAGATAAGGTGGGAACTCAGCAAGCTACAAGCTGTAGATGACATATGTGGCTGAGTACTGCGAGCCTGCAGGCCAGACCTCAATGTGCTCCTGGTCAGCATGCAGTGACCATGAGCTCAACCGAGCTGTCCATGGATGGGACACGGCAGAGCAGCAAGGACACAACGCAGAGGTGGCTTTCTCTGTGTTGGTGGTTTTCCTAAAGCCTTTGGAAACTGGGTTTCTTTGGAAGCAAAACTCCAAGCCAGTGTGTTTAAGTGAAGTTGTCACCTTTCTCCAAACCTATGGACCTCCCAGACTGAGCTGCTTCTCCCCACTGGTCCCATCGTCTACTCTGTCCAGGCTCATGTGACATCTTCACCCACTCTGTTTCGGGCGTGCAAGTAAATGAAAGGCCCAAGCCTTACAGGTGATTTCTGCAGCAGGAAGCCAGCAGGGAAAGCACTAGCCCAGAGTGATCTTTGGATACTGCCAGGAGGCTGATCTGTGATCAGCTTTTGGTGGGCTTGTCCTAGGATGTTAATCCCACTGTCCTGGGCTGTTAATCCCAGTCAGAGCAGCGAGCAACACGGTGGCTCGGTGTTAGTGTGGTGGTGAGTGCTCTGCTGAGCAATTAAATAAGTAAATAAAAGGATAGACGAATGAGAGTCACAACCAGCAGCGAAGAAGATGACTTTTGGAGAACTTGTATGTAAACCAATTTCCTGGAGGGGAAAAGAAAATGTTCTGTGTGTGAGAACTTTAAACAGTGAAGGTTTTAAAGGGCACAGTCACAACCCTGCTGTCGAGGAGCTGTTGAACTGTGTCAGAGCACAGCCGCACTGCAGTCAAAGGAAACTTTGAGTCTCACTTCCAGGCGATATGAAATTAAAAGACAAAGGTCAGGGCTCTTTCACTAACTCAAAAAAAATAAAATAACGAACGAGGGGGAATTTAAATGCAAGGAAGCCTAGTATGAGTGAAACAGGATGAAAAAGAGATTAGTCAGAAATGCAGCCGTTTTGAAGAGGGAAACTTTTCCAAACGTTTTATTTTGGTCATTTCTTCTACCTGTTTCTTCTCTTTGTTTATAGTCAAATAGACTCACTAGTGAATTACCGGTATAGTAGTAGATAGATCATGGGGGAAATTTTCTTTTCTGTTTGCAAGTCACACAAGCTAAATGTTGTTTGAAGAAAATCAAAATTCATCTTTTATCTACCATTTTACTTTAGAATCAACATTCAGGGTTGAAGAATAACATGTGTCCTCAAACTCTGGGACTTGGATTAAATTAGCACTCTGAGAAAGGCTTATCTTTGGCAATTCCCTGCCCTCCCGTCCTAGTGAGGTGATAGATGTTATTTAATTTGCACTGAAGAGCTACTTGAGGCAAGCAAACGTGGTTGCTCCCCTGCATCATTTATAGCCTAACACCTGAACTTCACTCCTCTTGTAGATTAGCAACCAGTGACAAGCTGATGTAATTGTGTGCTGTATACACCGCATAGAGTAGTCTTTCTATTTTGAATAACACTGCACCAGGAAATGCAGTTCACTCACTGGTTTTCTGGTTTTGGTCCTGCACATGCAGTGGGTTTGGACTAGATGATCTCCAAAGGTCCCTTTCAACCTTGTTGATTTTGTGTATAAACATGGATGTATGTCAAAGAAGGCAAGAAAGCTACAATTAGTTAATTCTTCTCACCATTGAGTTCGGTTATTAAAGATTTTATCAGTCCTTTAGCCTCATGGTAGGGGAAGACTCTTTTTTATCACTCCTTTAACCTGAACAGTCCCTGATGTGGTCATTCACTGTTTGAATTAAAGCTTTCTAGCTTTAACATGAGGGTCAGTCTTGGAGCCACTCTTGCTCCTTGAATAGCTATTGACTTTTGTGACTGTCCAGAGGCCGGGAGTTGCCTCTGCCTTTATCCTTCTTTGCTCTCGGCCAGGATCTGAACGTTTCCCAGCTATGGCAGTTTCTGGAACATCTGTGTTGGGGCTCTGCAAGTTTCACCAAACTTCTTCCTCGCTCTGTTCCTTCCAAACCGCCAAAAAAGTTCATTCTTGTAATGCAGACTCCCTGAGTTTAGGTATTTTCTCCTTGCTGCCTTCCCTATGTCACAATCCTTCAGGGTAGAGCACCTTCACTCTTCTTGGCTGACTAGCAATCACTCTCCGTACAAACCAGACAGAAGTGCACTTTAAATGAAAAGATTTATTTACTGTAACTAAACCAGAGAGCACTGGCACAAACATTTAGAAAATATAAGTTCCAAGGCAATGAAAGGAATTTGCTGTAAATCTACTGAAACTAAATCTAAAAGGTTGAACCTATAGAATGTTCAGAAAATGCAGACATTGTCCATGTCTGTGTTTTCAGCAACTTCTTACAGTGAGCAATCACTCTCCGTACAAACCAGACAAAAGTGCACTTTAAATGAAAAGGTTTATTTACTGTAACCAAACCAGAGAGCACCGGCACAAATATTGAGAAAATATAAGTTCCAGGGCAATGAAAGGAATTTGCTGTAAATCTCCTGAAACTAAATCTAAAAGGTTGAATCTATAGAATGTTCAGAAAATTGAGACATTTTCCATGTCTGTGTTTTCAGCAACTTCCCTGTCTAGCTTTTCAAGAATTCTGTTCAACCCCAGAGTTCAGGTTGCATCTCTTGGAGACAAATTTGACATGGCAAAACCTACTAGCTTGCATAACCAATGCCGAGTTTTGTTTTGTTCTTAAACTTAGTTTTGCTGTCCCCAGACAGATTTTCCTCCGATGTGCTTGGGAGGATGTGTTCCCACTAAGTATAGACTCCATCTCCTTTTTGGAGGGCTCTGGGGGAGTATTGTGTTAGCAGATCATATCTCATATCTGCTATTTAACTGTCTTAACAATTTTTGGAATTTTCAAGGAAGAACACTTTCATTCTCCTCAATTTTATTCCTATACAAATCAGTATAAGTTTTTCAATGTGAACGTCTCCATTTTCTGGACATTCTATAGATTCAAAAGTTGGCTGCAACACTTGTCCAAAGCTCTGCTGTCAGAAAAAAAACACATGCAGTTCTTGAAACTAAACAGGATAGTGATCAGCAGCTCATTTGGGTTTACTATTGGCAAAAACTAAACTTTCAAGAGGTAACAGAGTGTCTTAGGGTTGAAACTGGGTTTTATCAGGTGAAATATAGAAGAACCACGTCACAAAACCAATCAGTCTCTCTTAAGAAGAAAAGGTTTATGAATCTTCCTGTTTTTCTTTAAAACTTGAGGCGCTTCTGGAAAGTGCCTCCCGTCTCACAGCTATGGTATGATGGTGGTACTTACTCTGTGTAATGTTAAGTCAGCTGTGCACTTAAGCAAGCTGGAGCTATATAGGACAAAATGAAACTGCGCCCCGAAGCTGTTATATCCTAGAGAAGCATTGGTGGTGACCATCCATTTGGTTGGTGACCACCAACAAATGTAAGTTAAGCTTTTTTGTTGTAACCAGATGTTCCTTAAATAAAGGAACACTTGATTTAAATGTTTTAGAGATTTAATAATGTGTGCAGCTGGACACGCTGATTGCATTGAAATTTGTTCAAAATTCATTGAAATTTGGAAATGTTACTGTGTCCCTGCTCTGATTTGTGCAGAGCTTGCCTCCCACACTCTTCTGCCCTTCAATTTAGGATGTGCTCTAGAGAGATAGACAAAGGAATGTCATTTTTAAACCATTGCCTTTGTCTTTCAAAAGATCTCCTTCCACAATTGAAAACAGTTCACAGCCTTTTGACTAATTCTATCTCCTCAGGAAAGTGCTCAACAACGGTATTACTGTGTAAGCAGGCCAATTTCAGCCAAAGGGCTGTCAACTGCTACCTAAAAGTCTCTCTGCTAGGATGTAGAAGTCATTCAGAGAATTCAGAAGCGTATTCATGCATATTAAATTCAAGTCTGTCATTACTGTCTTTCAGTGCTCACTTTCTGCTTGACTTCAATTCACATGCATTTCTGTGCATGAATATTTGTGAGTTCTGAATTTTAATTGTTTTTCCACTGGGCATTTGGTACTAAATACCCAGAAGGAGCTGTGCTTGTTCATCTTAGAAACAAAGACAATACAATATGATTGACCAAAAAAATCACAAGACACTGTAAAGCAAAATATGATCCTTTTACTTATGACAGTCAATTATAATATATTTATAAATGTTGTATGTGTTTATATAAAATGTATAAAAGCAATTAACAAAAATAAGAATTCTGTATTTCTTGAAATTATTCAAACCTTCACATGTACTGAGCGCAGGAAAGAGATGAAAATGCAAAAGTCAACTTCACACATTAAAGATGCTGCTATTGTTGGTTATTTCTGGAAGCACAATGTGGGACTGGTATAGCAGTTTAGGAAGATCTCTTTACATACTGAAGAAAATAACTCGTTGTCACCTTGTAAGTCTACAATATTTTCCCACCTTTATGGAAAAATATATTATCACTGTGGATTATGTGAGAATGTATACATCATCTTAATGGCCAATTTCTCTGGGTTGGAGAAGCTGCTGTGATATATATTCATTAGTAGGTTGTGAAAGTTTGAAGAACTAAAAAGCCTACAGTTCAGCTATCACTGAATGATCTTTTCCATCTAGGATGCTTGCTTGCTTCGAGATCTAAGCAATGGAAGGAAAAAGGAAAATGTACCGGAAAAATAGATATAGCCTGTCCTCAAGGACCTTTTCTGTAGAACATTTGTGCTGTCACAAGTTAATAACATTCCTCTCAGAAGATAATGAGACAGGAATGCTCAGAATCCACTATTTTCATTGGACATAATGATTGGTAATGCTGCTACGCAATGTATTATCTTGTACTAGGAAGATAATGATTTCACAACTGTGCTCTTCAGTGCTGTGAGGCATATTCTGCGTAAACATACACACTTTATGTTGTCCAATTTTGGAGGATGGTTAAAAGAGCTCTTTAACTTTGATAGACCTGATGCTGCAGGGTTTGCAGAAAAAGGGAGATACTACTGTTGGGGTCAAATTCAAAGGATTTATCAGCCTTTTGCCAGCCAGCTTGTACATGTAGATCAGCTGCTTTCAGACTTTGCTCAGAACCCAAACTGACAATTTCAATTTGTTTCTCTTAGATCTCCTCTAGTAGACTAATAGTCGCATCAGTTTCAAGCCTGCAGGTTTCAATGCAGATTAGTTCAACTTGGAAGAAGATTCAGGAAAAACTTGGCTCATGAGCTTCTTGTGAGCTAGGCCAGTGAGCTTCTGAGGAAAATGTAGTTATCTATTTCTGGAACTCATCATTTTTTTTCTAATGAATTGGCTGAAAAGTGGATGATGCAGCATTATTTTATTTTAATCTATGCTTACTCATTAAATGTTCCTTAGTAAGCTGAACTTGGGAAGATGTGCCTAATGTTTTCATGATGTGTGCTGACTGACCCTTTATTTTCAGGGACGTAATTTCAGGTGTTTAGACCTAGAAAGTAAGGTTCTGCCCACCTTGGATCCTCTCTGTGGTCCATTGCTCCACTACATTTTCACTGTTCTATTAGCCATGTAGCTTGGAGAGTTTCACTGTCGGAAACAGAGAGCTGACAGATGAGGAGTATCTCTGAAAAACCTTCAGTTTCACTCATGGCTTGAGACCAGCATGTCCTAATGACAAAGCATCTTGTTTCAAGTAAAGTGATTTCCCTGTAATTTTGTTATTTTGTAATTTTTTGCTGTCTGTGCCATTCCTGGAACAGTTGACCTGGCAAATCAAACCATCCTGAATGTTTTAGAGGTGCAGAACAACCTTTTATTGCTGTTAATGGTACCTATGCATGTGCTTTGGTTGTATTTAATTCTTTGGTGATTAGTTAGGCAGTGAAAATAAACCTTGGTTTAGGGCACAGAGAATGAGGATGAAGCAGGGAACTATGTAGCCTTGAGTAATTAAAAAAGGAGATTATTTTCTTATTTATAGGAAAACAGTTTTCTTAGCCCACAAACTAATGGGGATAACTGATTCAGTTGTTTGTATGCTTAGCAAAATGTAACTGTCTCAAATGACCTATGAGTAAAAGCATGAGTCTTTTCCTGTTTCTCCATTTCACTATGGAATTTATTTATAAACAGACTTTTCCTCATTTTTGCAAGCACTTCTAAAAGACAAATCCAAGACAAGCATTTGTAGCTATGGTAAGATGTAATGGCAGCTGCCTTCTGAGCTAGCAAAGCAAAATTCAGACTTCATCATATCCCTGATGTAACTTAGGTAGTTAGTAGGCCTGTGCCATCAGTGCGTGGTAGATATCCCAACACAGACCTTCCTGCCTGGTCTTCGTGGAAAAAGTAGCACTAAAAAGGCTAAAACACATTCCAAGGGGAGGTGACCCCTTATAGCTCATGACTAAAATGGAAAGCAGAGCTGCGTTTTTGTGGAAGGTTGGTTCAAATTACATCTTAAATTACAGGTTCCCTTCTAACATATCTTTCTAAATAACTGCCTAACCAGTTATTCTGCAGGGTTAAACAGCACCATGTAACGTGGCTGCCTTTCATGCTACTTTCTTCCTATAGTTGTTCTCTTATCTTTTCTTATCTTTGAGAGTGGCAGACTGCTTTCTGAGGGCACCTTGCAAGCCTTGGACTTGTGCTAATAACACAGTGATTGTAAGGGAATTTTTAAGTCTTCCCTGCACTGGCTCCCTGCTGTGCAGCAGCTCTCGGTCGCAGGCAGGACATAGCTGAATTACGCAGGCAGGATTTTGCGTGCTCGTTCCATCCCGCCAGTGAGGATGGCATGAAATCATTAGTACCGGCTGCGTGACTCAGGGTAAGTGGCCGAATGCAAAGTGTCACTGGTCTGCTGCTTTTCCTTCCCGAGTCCTGCCTGCATTGGCGCTGATACGGAAGAGCTGGCTCCGCTGCTGTGCACAGGCAGAGTTGGAGTCTGAGAGACTGAGCGTTGTGATACGAGGCCAAAAGTTTTGTGCATTGAAATCGAATGAGGCCTGGTTCAGTCGTCTGAATCGCCATAGTGATGAAGCAGTGTGTATATCTGCCTTTGAAAATCAGGTGCCACTCTTCTGTTTGAAGAAAGCATTTCAACTCAAAAAATTATTCAACTGTTTCCTATGCACTGTTACTTTCTGAGCTTATAGAAAATGGTGTTTTTTGGTACTCTGGACTTACTCACATACAGCATTTGTAGCATGCGTTGTGTACATCTTGCTTAGGCTTTGTAGCTTCTATGTTTTGCTCTGCTTGGAGTGATTTGTGTTTATTTTAAAAAAGTATTAATCTTTTTCTGTAATTGCTGCTGGAGAATTGGCTTTTACTATTTCTCCTGTCATATCAGACAACACTTGAATCTCTCATCCAGTTTTCTCACAGAGCAAGGCTCATATAATTATCCTTTTGGGTATGCATCTGTTTCATTGTCTTTTGCATGTAGCCACAGTGATTTTTAAACTGCAGGTTCTGTTTACTTCATTTTAGCAAAGTGGCAAATATTATGGAGATATATTTTGCAAAGGCAAATCTGGTTGCGTCTTTCTTTCCTCTCTTTCAGCACCCATTCCCTCTCTTCCCTGTCACCTTTGTGCTGGACTCACCTTGGAGTTGGTGCTCCTTTTCTAAGAAGTGGCAGTGTTCTGAAACTAGCTCAAGGCTTTGCAGTTTTCACAGAGCAGCGGGACAGGAGTCTCTTCCTGTTCCGCTCCTGCTTCAGAAAACTTCCAGGCACAGAAAGGAGCTGCAGCCCATCATTCTGGTAGTAAAGCACCCGTGTTATGATGCTTGTATTACCTGTGCATCTGTGCTGCATGGAAAAGACAAGGACGAGAAAAAAAGACTATGCAGGGAAAGGTAAAGGCAGTATGGAAGGGTCCGAAGTGCTGGAACACTGTCAAGCTAAATAAGGGGAACAAACTTAGAGGGTTTAAAAAAAAAAAAATCCTGGTTCTTAATAGGCTGCAGAGGAAGGAGTTTAACATTCATGACTGCAAAAGCCATTTACTCAACATCACGAGCAGCATGTAGTTTGATAACATGAAATAAGCACCTCATCCTCCACTGCTACTCATGCGTGTACAATTCTTCCAATTTAATTCATCAGGACTAATTATCTGAATTAGTGGCATTAGCTTGAAGCTATGGTTTTGCAGATTGAAGCTCTGGCTTTCGAAATTTTTTTTTTTTTAAAGAATTAGTCATGTCTAAATACAACAGTACTGTCAATTTGCATCCTCTGGCTTTGTCTGACATTTTGTTTGCAATACCAACATTATGCAAGACTGTCCTCATGGCAATAGGCTTAAGACAGTGTTTACACTATTTTTGTGTCATTGACAGCCATAAAAATATTCATCAGGTTTGGATAGTTACCTCATGAGCTGACAGTAAATGAGGTAAAATGCGCTTCATTTTAACCTCCATCTCACTGCTGGACTTCGTCGTCCCCGATCCAGGGATGTCTTGTCCAATTCATTAGTAAATCAACTCCTGAACTAATGCCCATTATGATTTTACTTTCTGTCTGGGCATAAAATCTAGAGCTAATTCTCAAGCAGATCCAATGCTTCTGCCTTGGTAGCAACAACCGCTAGAGAGGCTAGGCTGAAAACAACAGGGAGCTGCTGTCTACAGCAATATCAGGCAGACCAGCAAGGTGCACAGATGAAGTAAAATCCTTGGGGCTTTAATTTATGTTTTTAAAATAAGGGGTTATGCTTAACATTGCAGTCCTGGCTTTTTGCTTCTGAGTAGAAGAGCCTCAGTAACTCCATAATGCCTGCCTCCGCCGTTGAGGAGAACAGCGGGAGGGTTGAGGATCTGCAGAACTTATCCGAGCATGGGCAGCAAAAGGAGTGTAACAGCCTGCATAAAACTGTGTGTTTAGCTGTTGGGGTCCGTTAGTGTGAACATCATTTACCATTCCTTATCCTTAAATGAACAGTTCATAATTAAGTAGTGCGAATGTGAAATTCTACATAGTAAATACTGAATTTGCATCTCATTTATCTCTTTCAAGTACTTCAGTACTTCATGAATTTCCAGTTTCAGCTAATGAATAATGGAAATTTCAGGCCCACTGTCCTATGCAAGGAAATTAATAACGGCCTGAGGATACTTTCATACCTAGCAATGTGGTAAAGATAGCTGAGATGTCAGAATATTCCTCCTTATAAAATCCAGAATGTTCTTCGTATTCATTCCATTCAGTATAGACTTCATATTCACTAAGGATTTGGGAAGCGCAGCAAATATAACTCACTTTTTGAGGATGAAAAAAAAAATGAGGAAAATCTGCCTTGCCTCACCTACTCTTCCCTTAGGGTAACCACAGATTTCAGTCTCACCTTTGGGTCCTCTTGGTCCAAGTGGAAGTTTTGAGTAGGGTTGAAAACTTATTTGTGTTTGTTATGAATTCGTTAATAATTTATTGAAAGAAACTTGAGACATGCCCCCTCCCATTCTTCAAAGTTGTTCCAGAAGTCCTGAAATAAGTCAGATTAACAGATGAGAATGGGAAAACATCCATGCTCAAGGACTTGGCATAAAGAATATTTTGTCATCACCCCTTTTATTAGAAAAGGAGCAGCAAATAAATGTTTTCACCAGCTCCTGCTGCCACAGTATAAGAAAAAACAGCTCTCGCTTGTAGCTGTGGCTTCCATTACTTTCAGCATTCAAGTCCAAGTCCAAAATGTTAAACGTGCAAAGCTTTCCACATATGACGCTGGGATGAGATGAAGTCATTTGGGGCAAATGCATAACATGCCTTATCCTGACATTGCCAGATATGACAGATGCGTAGGATTTAATTGCTCATCCTTGTCTGTTGCTGGAGGTGAGTTCCAGTCTGCTGTAACATATCCATGTAAGATCTGACATTTTCCCTAGAAAAGATGGAATAAATTGCATTTAAAAAAAAAAATCTGCAGAATTGATTTAAAGATCTTGTTGGCAAATTCAGTGTTCAGATTTGCAAGGGTCTGCAAATATTTTCTTCTAGAAGTACAGACTCTTATACCAGATTTCTGCATAATGTTTCATAGGCTTGCTTTTCTTGACTATCTTGAAAATGCTGCTAAACATGAACAGTAATATTGAAAATCATTATTCTGTGTTATCAACAATCTCTTTTCGTAACTTCTAGCCTGATCTCCTTTTTGCCATGTGCATCAGTAAAAGTTCCAGATGGTAATTTGTGTTGTATTAAACTTTGAATTTTATTTCAGTCTCAGTGTTAACCAACCTCCTTCTGAAATCATAAACATGCTTCGGTGGGAGTGCCTTGAAATATTTCTGTAAACGAGCTTTAATTCCTGTCATATGACAATCACAAGAACTAACATTCTGCAGACATAATTAATCTTACAATATGCCTGGCGCTGCTGGGATCGCAGCCTTCGTACACATGTAGTGAACAGCTAATATTTGGAGGTAGACAGGCATTTTCTGACTGATTTTTCTGCTGGAAAAAAATGGGCTTGAGGGGTTCCAGAAATACTTACAAAGTTTCCTAAAGTAACTTCAGTTTAGTTGTAAGACAGAAATGACTTCTGCCCTTATCAGTTTTGGAAGCTGTGAAATATCTTGTTGCTTCCTTCCACTTGCCCAAGGACCCTGACTTCAGCCTTGGCAGGAGGACAGGGCAGTTGTGCCTTTTAGCTCTATCTTTTCTACTTTGGTCCTGCTGGCCAAGTAGAGTAGAACTGGCAACACCTTTCAGGTAGGACTGTCCTAAGAAGTTCAGTTTGTGACTCTCCAAGTCAAATTCTTATCATGCAAATCAGTGAGCTTCAAAAGACACTTTCAAAGTGAAAATTTACACTCACGGTCAAAAAGAAATCTATTTTAAAGCAACAGAATTCAAACTATATTCTAAGTATGTCATGAGAAAAGCTTTTACTCATTTTTCTGTAAGTGGTTGAAGTTAGACTGATCACGTTGCTTTCTCTTTGTAATTATTTTAAGCACTGAAATTTGAATGTTTGTGAGTTTAGTGCTACCCACTCCTGTCCTTTTTTAAAGGACTGCAGCATCTTCATGTGAAAAACATTTTTCAGGAGCAATATGTATTGTGCTTTTCAAACAATCACTTAGCAATCGTTCCCTAAATTTGACTTAATTATCCTTCAAAAAAGTGTATATTTTAGCACAGTCCTAAACAACTTCTCTATGACAATCTGAGATTGTTTATTTCATGTAGTTGTCTGCTAATACTTGTTTTACCAATTACTACATCTTGTTCTCCATTTTGTTCAAATAAGCTTTAGTTCTATATCAAATATAGTTTTGTTAGTGAAATAGATTGTTTTCCCTTTTATTTTTCTACTGAGGAATGACTTTCTGTCAGCATTTTAAACCAACTATATCTTTCTACATTTAACTACTGGGACTTAATTTTGTGTGTGTGTGTGCACATATATATGTGTGTGCATGTATAATATATCTGTGTGTGCATATATTATTGATAAAGCTTTACATGAAGTTCTTGCGAAGCATTCATTAAAAAAAAAAAAAAAGAACTTATCCCATTAAACTGACTACATCTAAATAAAAGTAAAATTCAAATGTTAAAAATAGGAAATCTTTAATTTTTTGAAATGTATCACAAATATAATCATATTTCTTAAAATTAATGTCTCATTATGTTCCCAGGCTCCAATTGCTGGTTTTGTTCTGCTGTGTTTTGCTTATGGAGCCACCTGTATCCATGGGGAGTCTAGGAAATGCTGTGTGAAGAAACTCCATTTTACCTGGCAATAGAAGGATCAAAGGCAAAATATCCCAAGTCCATGTAGTATTGTGCAGTGTTTCTCAGAGATGTCCATGATTCACTAATCTGAAGTAGATCCAAAATAGAAAAGAATTTTCTCAGCTTTGATGCTAAATACCAGTAAATTGAGACATTAGATACAAATACACTTCCTTGTTTTCCCCAAAAGTTTTCTTTTACGTGTTAATCCCTATTCTGCATTTTATTTTTATTTTTAGTAGATATTGCAAGATGGAGAGGCAAAAAGATACCTGCTCAGCCACAGTGTATCCCCATGCATTCTCGCTGCTGCTTGGGTCCCAGTAGTTCTGAGAATATGGAATTTGTCGTTTAAGTCGTATAAATTGATTTGCTGACTCTTCTGACAGAAATGGTGCTCCGAGGACACCTGAAATGGAAGCTGAGCCGTAATTATAATATCAGCAACATATGCGCTTCTTTATATATATTTTATAGCCTCATAGCATGTCTTTGGACTGGTAATTTCTTGAAAAAAAAGTAAAATATGCTCTTACTGTAGATCTTCAGAAAGGTGGTTTTCTTAATAGCCTGCAGCTAATAAAGCACTTCCTATGAATCTCTGTTTTCCTGATGAATCCAAAGTAGATAATCTTGCAACTAAATTAAAGCAGAACTTGATTTTTTTAATATCAGCATTTTAAAACAGAAATAATTAATACCCATGTTTTTAAACAGAAAATGTTTAGACTGGATTTGCACCTTTCTCGGGTGTGCTGAGAAACATGAAATTCACAGTTCAGGAACTTCATGGCTGCCTTTGGATTTAACTGCACTCCCTTAACTTTCTGAAAAAGTGAGATGTACTGTTTATTCTCCCTAGCAGCTACACAGAAATTATCTCTGTTGAATTTATTCTGTAGTGAGTGGATATTGTACATCTAATCTTGTTACCACACTGCTCTAGACATCTTTTGATGTCAGCCTGGGTGCAGATGTTCTTCTTGAAACAACAATTTCTCCCAAGGGGAAAAAAAGCTAAGTTCCTCACTAACTTCTTAGGAAAGGCCTTGGTAAAAGTCCTTTCTTGTTTGTCTCCAGCACTTTAGACTTTTGCAACCATTTGGAGCTGGTCTGAAATAGTCAGTCCAAATGCTCTTTAATGAGAGGCCGATTAGGTTTAAACTCAAGTGAAGTCACTGAGGCCAGTGTCCAGAAACAAATTTGCTCCAATTTGGTCAAAGAAGTTTAAATGAACACCTCAGGATGACCTGCATGAACTTAGTACAGATGGGCCAAGCACTTGAGCTCAGTGGGTCTGGCAGTGGGAGTTTTGCAGGCCAAGTTTTGCCTCTTGGATATCTCTCTATTGCTCGCACTTGAGCTCAATGGGTCTGGCAGTGGGAGTTTTGCAGGCCAAGTTTTGCCTCTTGGATATCTCTCTATTGCTCTTAGTCTTGAAGGCAAGAATCTGTTCAAGAGGGCCTAACAAGTTAAAAACTTGCCCTTATGCACAACTCTGAGTAGAATCTTACTGGTTAGAGTGACCATGCAAAACTTTTTAAAGACAATATGTGCTGAGGCCATAGATGTAGTAGATGTGCACAGTAGAATATTTGTAACGGGGATCAAAGGAATGGTTATTCCTGAATGTCAGAAATCAAGTAAGATTTGGTCCTGTGAAAGAAAGAAAATATTTATTTTTTGCATTTAAGCTGCTACACCTCTGTTCCAGAGCTGCATGAGATGAAACAAAGACTCATGCCAAAAATTCATTACCTCTCTCTGACACTTCACTATCGTGCAGTAGAAAATCTACGAGCTGTTAGTTTCTCTTTAGTAAATACATATATATGCATATACACACACTAGGTAATAAATATTTTCTTGGGTTCGCTATTACTCTTCCATCTTCTGGACTAAGATACTTGAACTGGGATCAGAATTTGGCTTAGTAACAGGCTTCACTTTTGTTTAAATATATATATTTAGTAAGGGTCATTAAACATTAAATTTTATCACCAGTGTGTTCTTTGGTCTTCTGGCTTTGCAGGGAGCTATAATAAAGATCATTAAGCAGCTCTGCTTTTTCTGTTTCTTTTCCCCATTTCCAGTGTCTTCAAAGGATGAGCTTATAGCTCTGCTGCCTGGTGGGGCAGTGAGGTCTTATCTGGGCTCCTGTGGTGCAGAGTGCTGCATTTTAAGGCTATTAACTTTCAATTTTTAATACACCGTCTGCTCTGACTGCACCTGTATCCAATGAGAAATGCCGTCCCCAATCGTGCTGAATATTCACTTTGATTACAGCGCACCTGCCTGCTTCAAGGGGGAAAAAAGGACCCGGGCTAAGCTTACCTGACCGAGGAGCATCGGCTCTGATTCCTCCACACTAGCTCGTGGCAAGATTTTGTTCTTCTCTGTCTGCTGTAGAAGCCATTGAGGAAAACAGCGACTGCGCTGCCTCGAATGCTTCCACCTCTTGTGTGTGTGCCTGGAAGCCATCTCCACAGGACTTGTCCCCAGATGCTGGGGCGCACTAAAGATGCAGGGGTAACCAGGAGGATGTACGGTAAGTGTCTTTAGACTCAAGTTTATCCCTCGGGCTTAACTCATCCTCTCTTTGCTGTACCCTGAGGATTATGGGATGTCCCCAAATGGGACAAACTTCACTTATCTGCAGTGGAGCTCTGGTGAAGCCACTGGCTGTCCAGCAATGATCACCTGCGTGTTAGCGAGGGGTTTCACTGGGAGCGCATGGGCAGGAAGGAGGACGTGTTTGCCTGTGCCCTGCCAGAGCTTGGAGGAAGACTGTCCTTAGACCTCGGTGTAGACTTGGGAGACTTGCTTGTATCCACCAGTGCCTCTGCGTACAGCGTGTAGTCTTCAGTGAATAATCTAATTCAGTATAACCTATCCTAACCAAATAGCCTATTTCAGAGCATCCACATGGGACACGGGAGAAATGGAGGAGCAAACGCATAGGTAAGAGTTAATCAAATTGCTCACAACGCATAAAGTTGAGCTAAGCAGCATAAAGAAGTTCAAGTTGTAATAAAGCAAAGTTAAGTCAGTGTTAAGAGGGTTGAACATATTGGATGAAAACACTTTTATTCAATTCTGTATTTTTTTCTTTTCTGCAAGATGAATATGCCATTTAAAAAGAACATTTAGAGATTAATGGTCCAGAGGGAAAATAGGAGGAATGTGTGCAGGGAATGAACTATTGTAAAGGCTATATCAGCTTCTACCAGTTAGAATATTTGTTTCTTTTCATAATTTCTAGAGATTCACCCAGCATTCTGATATGAAAATCAAATTATAGAAAAATTGGTCTTTTTTTTTTTTCACATGCCAGATACTTAGCTTGTGTAATTCCTGCCTTAAACAGATAGTTTTGTCTGGCTTGTACACAGTGTCCAGAGGGAAAACTATTAGTTATCATTACTGCTATGATTTCTTCCAAGCATCTCATTTTGGCTTAGTAGGAATTGGTGTAAGATTAAACTTGACAGAGAGGAGATGGCAGTAGCCTCTTGTCATCTTTTGTCAAACTAGCAAATGGGTACTTAATCCAGCCTTGAAGGTCAGAAAATCTGATTATGGAGAAAGCATATTAAATAGTTTGGGATTCCAGGCTATCAAGAAAATAGTATTACAGTACAGCAATCAAATTACACTAAAAAGATAAAAACAACTTGCACAGCTCTTAAGGTACTGTGCATTAAAATCCTCTCATACCAGACTCATATGGATGCATAACTACTGTTCACAGATAGATTTTTAGCAGGCACGATACTTAGCTGGCTGCAGCTCTAAAAATGCTATGGGGAGACATCTTTATCACTCAGCTGAATGCATAATGATCCACTTTGTCATGCAGGCAAAAATGTAAGTATGGGATTAAATTTTGACACCTTTGTCTGTTTTGGCACCCACTTAATTGTTACATTCTCCTTTTCTTAAAAGCTGAACAGTGAGAGAGTGCTTGGCAGTCTTTGGGGAGAGCAGGGAACTGCATATCTAATGAGAGAGTTAAAAGGTAAGGTGACAGACTTTTGGATGTGCTTTAGCAGAGGGTGCACCCTCTCCTGTGAGGAGTCTTGCTGCGCTGATCAGCAGTAGTGTGTGTAAGCAGTGAGGAGCAACCCCAAGGCCTGGGACCAAAATCAAGCTCCGGGGTTCATCCACCGTAGGCAAGAATGGATTGAGTCTGGCTTGTTGGGAGGTTCCGGAAAAATAGGACAATTACTTTGCAAGACTTCAGTCTCCCAGTGGCTATCATACAAGCTGGATCTCTCCTTGATTTCTGTAGATTTCTGGCAATGTGAAAATATTGCTGAAGTTATTTATATCAATTGAAGTTAAATGTTATAAGTCAGCAGCTGCTCTTGCTCCTTTCCTTTAGGTCTAGTAATTCTTCTAATTATCTGCTTTGGTAGCTGTGTCTGGTCAATATGTCAGATCACAGGGGTATTCCTGCCCATGTTATCAGATCTTGAAGCCAGCAGTTGGACAGAGTTAAACTTCAACCTTTGACACTTTAACCTTGCTGAAGCTGCTGATGGTGACGTGTTGGGAACTTTGAAAAGGTAAATTGAATGCTGCAGCTCGGGTGAGTTTCTTAAGGTTAGATATGAGCCAGAATGAACCCCCGTGCTTCAGCATCTATCTAAATTCCAAGATTCAGAAAATATTTACAAAGTCATACACTAGAGCATCATGTTTTGCGGGGTTCTTTTTAGTGTTTTTTTTTTTTTTTTCCCCTCCATTAAAGTTCCAAGCATGTCCTGGGCGCACATGTTATAGATTGTAAAAATACATT
Source organism: Tinamus guttatus (assembly GCF_000705375.1). The sequence continues at coordinate 200,330 of NW_010588219.1, read as the reverse complement.
CTGCTAATAGAAAACTTATTTTCATTTTTGGTCAATTTATTCTGAAACAGGCAAGGATTCAGAATGCCACAAGGCTATAAGTGCTGAAAGACAAGCATGGAAGTGGCTTGATCTGTCTTAGCTGGTTTAGCAAAAGTATTTTTGTAGATTATACGACACTCCATGAAAATCTGGATATGGGTGTCTGTCTATTTTACAGATGTGGGTGAATTGCTGCAGGGATATGTTTTGGATTTTGCAGAGCACGGCGGTGTCGCCATGTGTCACCAGTTTCTCTTTTGAAAAATACTGTTTTGTTAAAACACCTGCATATTGCCTTTGCTAATGGTGAGAGAGAGAGGTTCTTGTGCACTGACTTTGTAACCCTCTATCTTTTGATGGAGATAGGCACTATAATAAAATTAAGTCAGAGTTGCTAATACCTGTTGACAGTAAAATTTAAGTCACTGATTAAGTGGTTGTACATTGTTCATAGCACCCAGTCTTTGGAATTTTGGTCTCATCTGCTTATATTTAAAGTTTGAAATGTAGTCATCTTTATTCTTCAACAATTCTAATTTTCCAGCACAGGACACAGGAGGTCTCTGGCTCAGGAGATGAGATCTCAGTCATTAACAGTCATGAGGAACACTTCATTCCCTCATCAGCAAGGGCAGACAAGAGACAGACTCTTAATACAGAATTGCCCATTGAACATATCGGTGTGATGCCAGAGGTCAGGAAATCTCTCAGGTATAGGTAATAGCAAAAATATGGCAGAACTCCCTGATAATCCTAGGGGCTACTTCCACTGAAACAGAGGATGCAAAGTGCTCCCCTACTTGCTGTGGCACACTGTAAAGGCTGAAGAAAAGCTCTAGCAAGCAGCCCAGAAAGCCTGTTCTAAGGGGTATGCTGAGGGTGCAGTGTCCATCTGCAGTGGCTGAGCTTGAGGGTGTGCTAAAGGGTCAGGTTCTCATTAGTGGGCTTAGTTAGAGGTTCTTTTTTAATTCACCACCACCTTGATCATTGCTCAAACGTTTCACAGTTAATAAAAAGCTGAACTGCACATTGCCAAAGCTCATTAAAAATCAGCAGTAAATAGATTTTTCTTGTCTTTTTAAAGAAAGCAACTTTGGAAAAAAAGGCAAACAAGGCTGTTGTGAAAGACGAGGGAGAAAAAAGGGAGATAAGAGTAAAGACAACATTCTTCCAAAGCGGTATCACCAGGCTGCTCACAGCCAGGTTTCAAGTGAAACTCGAAGTGTCCTTGTGGCCTTTAACGGAAAGGAGCTTCAGGAAGACAGACAAGGACCAAGGAACAGTCCATGCTCAGGTGCACAACAGCCCAGGGAGTGCATGTAAGGGGAAAAGAAGGTATCTAGATGTGCTCTGATCTGCAGAGGAGAAACAGAGAGAGGGTCTTTTTGTCTCCTTCCCTCTCTCCAGAGCCTCACTGCAGCCAAACCTTAGGGATATATTATCATATATCCCTATGAAGAAAGAGAATGGCCCCAAAGAGGTGAATTTGCCCCAGTCCACAGCACACCCTTTTTTTCTATCATACAAGGAGAAAATCTCCTTTTTACAGTTGTTTCTCAGACATCCTCTTCTCTGCTGGAAAAATGAGTGATTTCATGAAAATGTTACTGCTGCTCTTCTTTTATTTGACTGCTCTGTATAAACAGTGAAGTACTTGCGCTGTTTTCCTCATGTGGAAGGGAGGCTTAATTAATTCATGTTTAAGTATTGGCTAAATCTGTCTGCAACATTGTCTCTTATATGTTGTTTTCATGTCTTTACAGCACGCGTATTTGGAACACTCATATCAAAGAAATGCTTTGAAAACATTTGTGTGGATGGAGCATCTTTCCATGAAGTCTATAGTCGCTTAGTGCCTGCCTGCTTTGCTGTAATTTAGTGCAGAATAAATTAGTCCTGCAGCATGCGCATTACTGATCATTGACTATGCCAGTCTGTATTTCTTTGAAAAGAACATTCTTTTAGCCTTAGTGATGCTGCAGCCTTTCTCCATCCATTTGTACACTGCTTTTACAAAGTGATCCTTGAATTTAGGTGCCCTGGTTGTAGGGTGTTACAAAGATCAGACAGTCTGAGAGCTCTGCAAAAAAAATCAGACCCTTTGAGCATTTTCAAATTAGACATCCCCAAAATTCCTTGCAAAATTGATCATTCTGAGCCCTTGTAAATGCACATGAATTGTCTGTTTTTCTTACACACAATAAACGATGTGATCTGAATCACGATTAGAAAATGTTCTGGAAAAACAGCATCAAGCTCTTTTGACAATTTTATCAGTTCAAGAAGTCATCTCTCAGCCAGAAATGCGTTCCCACTGCTGAGAGCCGAAAGAGGTTCATCAGGAAGAGCTTCAAAAGCAATCGCGAGAAGCAGAATCAAGGCTGTATTTCACAGACTTTGCTATGTAGCCTCGTGCTCGCCCACTCTCCCATATGTCCTTGCTACAGTGATTTCCAGTTAATTCTCTTCCATCAGCACTATTCCGGCTGTAACACGGCTTTCTTGCCAGCTGACTATTTAACAAGCCAGAAGGGAATGGCAGGAGACAGAGTGCCAGGCACTTACCTGTAAACAGCAGAGCGGGCACCAAAATTTGAAACATTTTCAGAGACATTGCAAATTGTCCACAGAGTGTATCCTTTGTAAAGCAGACACAGCCATACAGTTTTATACTTTGCTATCTTTAGGTTTATAAATCATTTACCAGATGCCTCTAAAGCGTTGTTGCTGTCAGAGGGCAGGGTACACTGTTTAGTTCTGGTTTGTCTTGCGTGCCTCTGTTTGTACACTCTGGACTTTGAGAGCTGATCCGCTAATGAGACACAATAACTAATTATTCTGCGGATACATTAACTTCTGCTTAAGATTTATAATGCAAAATAGCACACTGGGCTTTTTCTGTGCATGGTGAACATGGCAGGTGTCTGAGAATCAGGCTTTTGCATAACTATTTTCCCCGGTTGTAATGGACTAAAGTGTGTTCTATTGTTTGTGAAATGAATGGTGAGAAATGGCATTTGAATCAACCTGCTCTGACAACAGTGACTAAATATGCAGTGTATTTTACTTGTATAATGCTTAGATTGAGAAAAACTTCTAAGAAACCTGTTGACAATGCGCTGGGATGGGAAGGGAAGGGAGGGACTTTGGTTCCTGCCAACTAGGCAAGGATGACAAAGTCTTTTGTTTTCTGTATCTGATGTCAGGAATCTGCAGAGGGCAGGCTGCCAAGAGCTCATGCTATCTTACCTTTCTAATGTATTTGGTTATACTTTATTTATTTATTTACTTACTGCCTGTTTTTTTTTTTTTCAGTCTAACTACTATTCAGGTTATCTTCATTAACTCGTGTACCTCAAGGACAGCAGGCCCATGGGAAAGCTGAGCTTTATCGCATGTTGCAGCAAGGTGATCTGCAGTTCATGAGCTCAAGTGTACATTCACTCAAAGACCTTTCTGCTGGAGAATTAGACCTTGTTGACTTTACAGGTTCCAGGGACCAGACTCCAGGCTCTTGGGCAGGGTAGGAGTATTTCCTGCTTAGGTTAAGGACAACCAAAAGTTTGCTGGGAATTAAAATAGCATTTAATTGTGTAATTATAGAGCCCTATCATTGTTATCATCATATAAGGATAGACAGGAGGGAGGAGGGGAAATGTTTGAACAGGCTTCATAGTAGAATTCCTGACTTTGAAATAAGTCATTTATCAAATATTATTTTATCATTGTTCTTAAATACTTATATATATGTATAATATAAAATAAAAAACCTCTAGTAAATTATGCTTGGAGGCAGCTGCTCTGCCCATTAACCCGAAGCTCTGGAAGCCCATTAACCCGAAGTGTTTATCAGCTGAACTTGGAATGTTTGGATCCACTTTCCCCATCTCTGAATTAAATGTTACTACTACAATTGAAAGTCCTGTTGTGGTGCCACAAAACATGGCTGAGATGCTGCAGTGCCTAGGACCAGGCTCCAAACTCAAAGGAGTGCAAGGCTTACTCTGCTGGAGGGTAGACCACCTTTGAGGATGATGATGATACAACAAGATTTGGGAAGGAGGCAAACTAGAGATAGTAAGTCCCCTTGAACAGTCAGGTCCATGATGTACCTCATTTGTGTTATCCTGCCATCCTACCTTCCCGGTCTTTCTTGTATAGCCTGCCTAACTCTCTTTTCTTCCAAGATTTGTCTTCCCTCTTGCTGTATGCCCTGCCATTTGCCATGAAATGGAACTGTGCCTTTAAAGATAAACAACTTCTTATCGAAGAATTTATTAGTCCTTTGTATAGGAAGTGTCTTCGTAGTGCCATTTCTCACCCAAGCTCTTTCTTCTTCTAACTTGAGTCCTGCTTATCACTTCCAAGTAATCATAGAGCTGTCAGGATCACATCCTGCCAGTCTTCTCCCCAAATCCTGTTATCTCCCTTCTGCTCAGGAAGCCAGTGTCCTTTTCTGGCCCTCTAATGAAAGAAATAAGTATATTCAGTCTCAAAAAGCTTTTTGGAGACAGATGTGTTCTTAGCTGTTCTTTGAGGGCATTATATAGGCAAGCTGGACATCACTAAAAATCATGGAAAGCTGAATGTTCCGTGTTTATTGAATATAGAATTTAGCTGTTAATCCCTAACAGGCATGCAGACTGCACTTTTATTGGAAGATGTGTGACTTGGCCCAATGGCTCAAATCTTCATATGGAGAGATGAATCATCATATCACTCTCATAAGATACTCTTCCTCTCTTGTCAAATTTCTGTTCTCTACTTTAATGCATGGAAAGTTTATTCAAAGGAGTTGTCACCAGAATATTCAATACAAGTTAAACACCTCCCCCTGCAACATGTCCTTGTCTCATTTGCAGAAATAGCTGAGATATTGGCTGAAATGTTTCCAAAAAATTTCAGCCTGAGGCAGACACCTGACATGTTAAGAAAAAATCAGATGAAACGATAAAAGTTTAAGTTACAACCAAGTGAAAGTGTGAATGTATAAAAGGATATGTCAGACAATCTTAAATGGTACTGGCTTTATCAATGAGGTGCAAGTTAGTCTTCAAACAGCAGAACTCTAAGTTAGGAAAAGATCAGAACATTTTTTCTTTTACCTTTCAGTAATTTTAGCCAGTAAATCACCATTTCAGGGGAAAGAATCACAGAATCATTGCAGTTGGAAAAGACCTTCAAGATCATCGAGCCCAACTGTAAACCCATCACCACCACCATGCCTGTTAAGCCATGTCCCTAAGTGCCTGATCTGCACCTTTCTTGAACACTGCCAGAGATGGTGACTCCACCACTTCCCTGGGCAGTCTGTTCCAATGCTCCACCACTCCACCATTTTTTTCCTATTATCTAACCTGAACATCCCCTGGTGCAACTTGAGGCTATTTGCTCTTGTCCTAAGCAAAGGTCTATGTTCTGCTTCTACTGGTGTATATGTCAGTGCGTATGGTCTATATATACCATATATTTTATTTTCTTTTAAGAAAAGGAGTAAAAAAAATAAAACTGTAGCTGATTATGGCTGATAGTTTTAGAAAGAAGCGGAACGAAAGAAATAGGGCCCGTCACAAAAGCATACTAGTGAACCTTGGCTTTGTAATGTGGTCTCTGTGTCCTGGAATAATTTTTCAAGGCTTTTTTGACTAATGAAGTAGTTGAACAATAGCTAATTTATAAAACATCTGAAATACAGAGGAGTTACCTGTCTTTAAGATTGTTTGCTGTTTTGAGTTCATTGAGATCAGCTAACAGATGGTGAAGTTATTTGGAAAGGACAAACAGATATAGGAAGCCAAACACTGGGTTAGGGTACAGAAAGCTTGATCATTCGAACAGTTGAACAGTTTGAGGTCATTCGAAATTCGAAAATACCACATTTGTTTCCTTCATTGGCATCTGTTTCATGCCTGTACCTGTGTTACACAACAAGAAACTAACAGATGGTGAAGTTATTTGGAAAGGGCAAACAGATATAGGAAACCAAACGCTGGGTTAGGGCACAGAAAGGAAGAGCCAGTTGAACAGTTTGAGGTTATTTGAAATTCGAAAATATGACATTCGTTTCCTTCATTGGCACCTGTTTCGTGCCTGTACCTGTGTCACGCAACAAGAAATATAACTATTTTGGTCCAGTTTTGCCATTTAAATATAAAGACAGCCTCTCATCCTTTGCAAAGTGCTATGTATCTGTGGAAAATTATCATCTTCTGTGTTGATTTAATATCAAACACCTCATTTGTTTCAGCGTGTCTAATGCTTACCAATTCTCATTGTTCAGCTCCAAGATACCTTTGACTTAAGTGCATCTGTTACACCACCCTTGAACATAACTTTATTTTTTTACGAGTTTGAAAATATCTGTTTTGTCGCTGCGATATCTTTTTGGAATGCAGATGAGATAAGTGCAAGTATTTTTAGGAGGACATAAAACATGCAGGGTATGGAAGGTTTCTTTCTCAAAACAGAGCAGTAAAAACATGTACAAAATTTTGTAGGCCATTCTGGGGGCAATCTATTATAAATGACAGTCACAGACTGTATTAGCAGTCTAAAGAGCCTGAGAACTTTTTCATGCTGTCTTGGCATTATGTTTGCCATCCTCTGCATGATTTGGACTAGCTAAACTGAGCAAGGATGCAGTGCATAGGCAAAATGGAGCAGTGCCCTTCAAGAGCCTATACATTAAGAACACAACAAAAGCTTAATCTTTAATGTTTCTTAATGGATTTTCAATACCTTTAGGTTCATAGCTAGCTTTTAAATGCTGGGAGCTCAGCATTGGAGTCAGGTATCGACATGTGAGCTGGGGGCAGTGCTCTGGCCCCAGCTGCCTCTAGCGGTGCGGGCACAGATGCCTCTCTGAAGCCACCAGGGCTGTGCTAGGATGCTCATGTCAACCACCTGTCTTTCCAGAATGTTCCTGCCACTGGAGGGTTTGTTCTCCCCTGCTTTCCTAAGGTGATGGTGTAAAGGCAATTTATGTACCTCTGCGTGCAGCAGAATTGAATTGGGAGCAATGGGGAAATCTAATATGAGTAAGTTAACAGGCCTTTTATTAGCTCCTACTTCAAATGCCTAGCATGTTTTGAAGTCAGTTTGCTGTCATATGCTAAGATGTTTGCCACAGCAAGATTGTGCGTTTTACACTTTCTGGCTTGGAAGTGTATTTTAGTTCAGGCTTTTTATTCCAGTTGGTTACAGCTCGTGCTGAGCCCACATTCGCCTGTGCAGAAAAGCACCGTCAATCTGCCTGATTTTGTGCTCAAACTCTTTTCTTCTGTTCATCTTTGTATCTTTCTAAGCACAGGCTCACAAGCTCTCTTGACAGGGAGGAAAGGTATCCTGGCATGTTTTCCCAGAACTGCACCGGATAATACTCTTTTTTTTTTCTTTTTTTTTTCTTTCAAGGGCAAATACCCCTTGGTTTGCAGGACTGCAGGAGGTGGGAGCAGCCTGCCATGGTGAGGCCAGGAGCTTGCCCTCATGCCACCCCAGTGCTGGTGCCTACAGAGGGCTTTGCCCCAGAAAAGTGCCTCAAGGTAGCAGGCAATAGAGTCACCTGCTCCAGCGACAGAGGCTGTTTAAGGTCAACCTCAGCTTTTCTTCATGCACAGGTGCTTTGTATTGCAACCACAAAGCATCTCCTTCACTGTTAGTTGCAACCAACCCATTGGGGCACAGCTCTGGTTCAGTCGTGTGCAGCAGTGGCCAATGCACCCTGGCAAGGATTGCCAAAATTCAGTGGAGTGGCCTGGAAGCTTAAGTAATTGTTGCTTTGAATGTGCTCCTCATTTGCCAAGGGAAGTTCAAGCTCAGACATGACTGTAATGTCTAAGAAACATCACATCTCTTTTGTTGCCCAGGCTTTAGTAAATAGTCTTCTGATGTCCTCCTTAGCGTTTACTGTGTCATATGCATTAGCCTATGTTTTCAGCAACTTTGTTTTGCTTGACATTATGCCTAGTTTTGTATCTATTAAGGGTCCTATTTTCTGAGAATAATTGATGTCCTCAGTAAACAAAGTTAGAAGAGCTACAAGCACCTGGATTGCCTGGAAGATTTTTTTGCCTTTATCACTGAACTCGGGTGTAGGTCCAAGGGTGTAAATGCGTGGCCAGCTCAGTCAGCACCATTGATAACTCTCTGATGCTGGCCTTGCTCTCCGCTCACCTGAGCGCGGCCGCCCCAGTGTAACTTGCTGGCATAAGACTGTACAAGGAGCTGGAGCAATGTGCAAAACCTCTAAGAAGCTGTCACTACTTATCTTCTGAACCCTCACTTCCTACCGTGCAGAAAGATTATGCAGTCTTGGGGCTTTCTTATTTTTCACTTCAGATTTCTGCTTTAAAATCCCCTGCGGTAGCATAACCTGCGGTTCTCGTGTGGCAGCCAGAAATTGTCACAGCATTCAGGACGGGTCGCTGCTGTCTGCTCCTGCCACCCTGTAGATATTAGCTGACAATTCTTGGAGCCGTTCTAATCTATCACTCCTTACCCACGACAGAGCAGCAGGGGCTGCAAAGTAAAGGCTCCTCTTGGTGTAGTAGGAGGCTACATCCAGAATGCCCTGTGTATTTTTCCTTCCTTTCTGCCAGCAGTTCTGTGGGAGCTGGGGTAGGTGTGACTGGCGTGGTTTAAAGTGATTTGAAATGCAGAATTATTTATGGCTTCTCTCTTCCTGAATTTAATATAAATTGCTACCAGCCCTGCATCAGTTTGGGACAACATTCATGAAGCTGGACTGAACTGGTGAGGACAGGACCCGATGATCCAGTTTTCTCTTACACGAGCCCTTACAGGGAGAACGTGTGCATGTGGTTTCCTTGCTAAGACAGTAAAGCTGTTGGGAGTGTCTTGTGCTGTCATCCTCTTTCCATTTACATCATGCACTGGTTTCTAACATTTACAAGCAAACAAATGTTTTAACTTGTGGAAAAGTCAATTTTTATTAGTTCTTTCTAAAAGCTGAATAATGTTCAGCCAAAAGTATTGGCTTTGACGTATAGGATTAAGGGTCAAACCATAGCCCATATTCTCATAAAACTGGGAAAGTTAGTGTCCAGATGAAAAATATGACAAATTCTGTCACTGGAGCAATATGAGGACCATTGCTAGGGCTCTTGCGGCCTGCATTTTAACTGCTATTGGTGTGACTTCTGCCACAGGTGTATTTAACACAGTTGAGTTAAATCCTTGTTCTGTGGAGACCGTCTGTTAATCTGGCTTCAATCCTCCTGTCACCTGCTGTTACTGAATGTGGGATGAACTGATCCTTATGTGCAGTTGGAAGAAAAGGTCTGGTATTAAATCTCATTACAGTAGTAAATCAGGGATAGATCCACTAGGACTGGAGTTACACAGGTGTGAAGCCAAGGGTGATCTTACTAATTGCAAATATATGTGTCAGCATAGCTCTCACTCTTCATAGATCATGCTGTCACCGTACTACAAAATGTTTTGTTTTTTCACTAGATTCAAAAGATATATCTCTTAGACCGCCTTATATCTCAGTAGAAAAGAGCCCTGACAGTTGTTTTACCACTTAATATATTGGAAATAAATGTGCAGAATATAATGTAGATGACAGATTAAGATGTCATGTGAGCAAGAGCCTAGGTGCATCGGTCAGCATTTCAGTGTTTAGAAGTCCTTAGAAGAACCCTTTGCAATTGTGTGTTGTATATGAGTCATCAGGCAGAGCTGCTTTCACCTGACTTGGGATGTCAGGATGAAACTGAGGGCACCACTTATGTTCTTTACACAACACAGTTAATTTGCTATTGCTCATTGCTTCTTGTTCTTAAAAGTGTTCACCAAGAACCAAGTATTTTTCATTTTAGTGGAATTTGCAGTGACTGCCTGACTGAGGAAGGATGCTAAGGAGGATGGTAAATGAAATATGATCTGAAAGAAGCAGTTGGAATATTTGAGTATTTCATTTTTTCAGTTGCTTGTTGTTTGCTAATGAGAGGAAGAGTTTCACAGAACCAAACCTATATTGTTGTATTCCCTCTACTACTACAGTATTGACTGATGTCTGGGGCTACTCCCTCTCTAGAAAATATTAAAGCCATACACCCTATGTCACAGGAAAAGAGAACAAAAATTAATGACAAGTCATTAAAATGATTGCTTGAAAGAAATACACTATTTAACAAGCACTAAAACTGGTAAGCTATCTAAAGCTGAGGTGGCAACAAGGAAACATAGACTGAAGTCTATGATCTTCATGCCTGAATTTATGGTTTGCTGTCTATTGTAGGGGTAGAAAGTTTATGTTTCTCTCATGGTAACTAGTAGACCATAGTCTTGATCCAGCACTTCTAAATGCAAAATATTATGTTGCAACTAACATTTACTTCAACAGAAAACATTTACTTCAAACAGAAAATACTTTCTTATTAAACAAATGTATTGCAATTAAGTGTTTCATTAAAAAAAAAACCTGACGGTTGCTCCAACTAGTTTATGGAAGACCCAGCTTTCAGCTGCCAGTTAATGTTGATTTAACTTTTTTTTTTTCCAACACTATTCCTCAAAGAAGTACTTCTGGATGGCCGAATTTACCATCTCCAGTGACCATAGAGTATGCACTTTCTACAACACACTCTTGCCACACATACAGATTTACTCTTTTATTATTATTATTATTATTTATTTAATAGGACTCATGCTTTAAAATATCTTTCAAGGATAGAAGTTATTTCATAATGTTAAGCCACAATAGCTCAATAGTTGTATATGGGGAAAATGGTCATTTCTAGATGTAATAATTGTTAATTTTTTCGAGTAATTCTCAATTTAATACTAGAAATTTTATTTTTAATCAAAAGATATAAAGACATAAAGACAGTCTTTTGACATAAAACAGTCATAAGACTAAGACATAAATCAGTCTTTTGTACAGTTATTGGGGCTAGAAAATTATTCTTTGTATTCAAGCATTTTTATAATATAAAGTGCCTGGATGAAAAACTGAAATACTATGTCAAGATGAAAGGAAATGGCCAGCATTTTTCAACTTTTATAACAGAATCTCTTTATTTTAAAAGTGGAGGTGGGAAAAAAATTTCTTATGCCTGAATGCTTCCAGGAAGTAAAGCATGTCACAAAAGCATGATAAAACAGGCACTGAATATTTACAAGGTATTAATTCATCAGTGTGCCTCATGAGCTCAGAGATATGGATTTATACTATAAAATATGTTGTCCAAGTCTCTGAATTCCTTCCTTGTAGGTTGGAGATCATGGAAGGAGGGAAGGGTCATTTTGGATGTACTTTGTGAGTTAAAGGGTAATGTAATACGAAAGCTCCTTTCTACTTTGCAAGAAAATAATGTCCTTTGAATTGCCCATTGGCAAGCTGTGTCTTGAGGCTTATAGGTGAGATTATTGAAGTGTGGAATGAAGCAATTAAAGAGAGATTCTCACTGTGCCTTGCTGCTTGCCATTGACGAGGCTGCAGAATGCACTCAGGCTAATATTTATCTGGTCCCTTTGCTGCTCAATATTTGTTATGTCCTATAAAATGTTTCCATGCCCCTCTCCCTTCCCTCCACAATACATGGTTTGCATGATAGTGAGATACAATGGGAAGGCCTGTGACAAGATCTACTTAACCACATCATTAGAGGCTTCAAATAGGAAGGGGGAACTGTGACAAAAAGTCAGTCTTTGTGAAATTAAGCTTAAAGATCTTCCATCAAAGTCTGTTAGCTGGAGATGTACAATTCCATCTACATCAGTAGCACTCAGGTGTTAATAAAAATGAGCAATTAACTGACAAAGCATCAGCCTCTGAAGCACTCTTGAATGTCAGATCATACCTAGGTTTTGATGCTGCAGATGTATCCCAAAGAATTCCCTCTGCAAGTGCTCCGTGTCAGTGATATATGTTCAGTGAAGTGCTCAATGCTGATACAGAAATCAGATTGAAATACAAGAATTCTAACAGTGGAAAATCAACCTCAGGAATGCTTAATGGCTATTTTATTATTTCTTAACTGTCCCTGATGTGTTGGAGCTTTCTGACCTTCCCCTCGCATCAGTAGCATTCTCAGCTTCATTTCTCTTGAAATATTCAGTAGCTTGCATTCCGAAGCTTTCCACCTCTTAATCCTCTTATTGTCTCTCTTGATATCAACCTTAGCTGCTGACATGACAGCTTTTTCCAATATGTATGTGAACTAAATGGTTTGGATAAAAGCCAAGGAACATTGTGCCTCCTGGAGAATTGTAGTAAACAGATATTGCATTAAGACCTTGCTAGGCAGGATAAAACAGAGAGAAAGAAAAAGAAAAAAAAAAACTAGCAAACTTGCCTGAAAGACAACTTAATTCTGTAAGGCTCATGAAGGACACACAGGCCTCACTGCTGTTGGTCAGCTCCATTTGCTGTGGGGCTTTCAGTGTCACTTAGCTTGCTACAAAAGGATACAGAAGGCTTTGAAGTTGAAATGACATTTCTTCTGTGGAAAGGCTTTATTTCACTCCTGCCTGTGTCTTGTTGAGGAGAAAACTAATGCTTTTAGGGGGTTGTATCTTTTTTTTCTTACTTTTTTTCTTTAAATAAGACTTTTACTCAGGAGTCTCCTTTCCCTTGCACCCGTCAGCTAGAGCACAAAGCCAGCACAGGACAGGCACCGTGGTTGCTGCCCAAATCGCTCATTTGATGTGTGTGTTGATGTGCCAGATGACCACGCTGTGGTCCATGTGCGTGCTGAGTCCCAAGCTGCTCCCTCTTGCCATTGCCCCTGGACAAGGCTGGTTGTTCCTCCTCATTACCACCAGTGCCATCTCCTACATGAGGCGCAGGACAGCATGTGGGGAAGGAAGCCAAGGCAATCCCTACCGCTGCTCCCCTCATCCTTAGAGGGGATGGACTCAGTGCCCACTGCTGGGTCCTTCACCTATGGTTTTCCTGAGGGGAGGCTGTCATGGATGTTCTTGTGTGCATCTCTTCTAGCTCAGACTCCTTCTGCTAAGGGGCTGTTTAGTTTTACCTTTGAAACAGCAATGACTCCTGTCATCTGTAGAGTCCATACCGTATCCATAGAGTCCACAGAGTAATTTCTAGAAATAGAATATAAGAAGATAGATTTGCAGGAGAGAGAGAGAGAGAGCTTCTTTCCCCATCATAAATTTAGCAATAGTGCAGGAAAGGAGGAGAGAGAAAAAAAACATACACGAAGACAGCCCAGAGGGAGATTTAAGTTGGATTTTCAGTTGTGTGAATTCTGCTTCTCCTCTATCACGGGAGAATATAGTTCTCTGTTTCAAAGAACTTTTCAATTAAACTTTTGTTAGAATGTATGGGTCAGAATGATTCATTTCTCAGCTTAGAGACCGCCCTGTCACTAACTTTGCTCTGCTAAGTCTCAGAGACTTGAGAGCTACCAGACTTGACATATATATATGGGTAAGCACAGTAAGCCCGCCTTGATAGAGGAAGTCATGTTAATTGCCCCAGGTAAACAGATGGAGAGTGAGCCCACTGGTCTGTGTCCAGCTCTACTATTTAACACTCTTGCCTGCATGCTGTCTCAGGAGTTGAAAACTCTGCTTTGGAAATGTCAGGTGATGACATTTTCGTTCCACTTTGAAAACTATCCCACAGTCAAATGCATCTTGTCTTTTAGGAACCCTTTTTTTATTCTTTTTCTTTTTCCCCTTTAGACTGTCTCCATGCTTCAAATAAAAGGATCAAATGGATGCAAAATAGTGTATTTTGTATTTGGGTGCATAAACGTACTCCTGGGCATCAGCAGTGTGCCAGTACCCACGTTAATGTGTTGTCAGTTCAGCTTCCTTGCAGAAAAAAGGTCTTTGATTTTCTTTTTTTTTTTTTTTTTTCAGGTGCGCCAGTCTCATCTGACCTTTGTTTTCCGTCACTGATGGAAGAGGGCTGTCTGCTGCACAGGGCTGAGCCTTCTCAAGTTTGTTCTGGCAGTCGATCCTGCTATTAAGTGGAGTTGAGCTGGTCTAATCCTCCTACCACAGAAGGTTTCTGACAGTAAAGACACAGCATAAAGACCCAAACATTTTTTTTTATTGTTATTATTGTTATACGGGGAAATTTTTTGCACAAATCTTTATACAATCCTGAGATATCTCAGAAACGACTGCCCTCGCTTATGCTCCTCTGTTTTTCTTCTGTTGATATTCTTTGCTTCCGTCACTGCCAGGAGCTTCAGCTGCAGCCTTGAACGGAGGCCAGCATTCACATAACTCATCAGGTTAGAAAGGGGTGTCAGGGCAAGTTTTCTTTCTGCACTGCTTGGAATGAAATGAAATGTGGTCATAAGTAGAAAATAACTAGAGTAAATGGGAGAAAATTGAAGGTACACTAGCACATTAGAATATTTTATTAGTTCTTTTTAGTGAGGTTGAAGGAAAATTAAACCAAAAGACTAAACTCTGTATTAATTCCTTCACTCTTTTTTTCTTTTCTTTTTTTTTTTTTTCAATAAGGGTAGTGGTGGGCTCCTTTCTCTTGTGCTTTTTGGCTGATGGATGTGACATAACCTCTAAAAAGCTAGTTACATAAGTGCTCAACTGCACAGCTAAGATGAATTTTCTTTAAACTAATGCAATGCCATATATGTAGAGTCATTTATTAAAAGCACAAATATGCTTAGATCAGTAAAGAACATTTGTATGTTATTTTGCTAGAAGACAAAAATAATATTAGATTGAGGGATTGTCTTTGTTGTTGTTGTTGTTGCTTCTAAGATGACTGTGCATTTTCTTAGAGGAATAAATTGTGAAATCAATCTTTATAAAATCCTATCTGGCTTGCTTTAAGCAGTAGCACCACCACATGTCAGGAAGCAGCCAGAGGTCCAAAGCACTGCACTTACTCTTAAATCTGTGATTAAAAAGACTCAATAAAGCCTGCTCTAAGAAAAACATTGAATAGTTCTTGTTATTCTCAAAAAGTCAGATACTAATCAGTGTCCAAGCCAGATTCAGTTCCCTGCTGAATACCTGCCTAAAAATCTTCTACGTTTTTGCAGTTTTATGGCATTTTTCATGACACGCCTAAATTGTTTAAGGTTACAGTGTTCTCCCTGACTGCTGCATTGCCAGCTCTCCAGAGCTCATATTTCATTAGTTTGTAGATTTAGCTTGCTTGAGAGTTCCAGTGTTGCCTTTTAGGTTTATCAATACTTGTTGGGATTTTTGGCAGGGGAAAAAAAAAAAAAAAGGTGAAAATCTAGCAACAAAATCACCCTCTTGCTGATGCTGTGAAAATTGCTTTTTCCTTTAAATAGCACACTGGTAAGAATTAAATCTGGAACTTCCATATTCTCGTAGATAGCCACTTAAGATAAACTTTTGCTTAAGCCACAGACAGTGATGAGTCAAAAGAGTCCTTGAAAGCACTTTTTGATCTGAACTTGCAAGCTTCATTGTGACAGGTAGTTAGTGCCATGGAAAGCTGAGGAACAGCTGCAGTTAGAGACTCCAAATAACACTGAAAAAGTGAGTGTATATGAACTTTTATTTTGAAGCTAATAAGAAAAGAAGCTTGCAGGAAATATTCATTTCCTTAAAATATCTAAAATTATGATTAAAATATGATTTAAACATAAAGTCCTTATACTATTTGTTATTTAACTGTGCTACCTAAATTCCCAGTCCTGATATTGTTATTAGGCCAGGTGAAAAATGACTGTTAGTCATCGGTTATTTGGATAAGGTCTTTTATCCGGTAAATTCAGTATTTTTAAGACCCAACTCAATGCTGTCATCTGCTCATGAGAAAGGAGTCAACATACGAACTATATTTCTGGGTAGTGTCGTGCATTTCGTTTACGTAGTCACAAGTAGATATTTCCTAAAAGCTTTTTTACAAGTGAGCAAGTGAGTGTAATGGTGGCAACGTTCATTGGTTTAAAGACTATGTGGCATGTATTTGCATAATTTTGCCACTGTGTTTTGCAAGTTGACATAAGGATAGCATTAGTGTTCCAATACAAGAATGCTCTAGTTTTATAGCTTATTTCTCTCAAGAAAAGTAAGTAGAATATTGCAGGCAGGGAATTCTTAGCTTTCAGAAATTGTTTCTGGCACACTTTTTTCTGGTGTACTTTTGATGCGTCTGTCTTTTTTTTTTTTTTTTTGGACACTCTTTTTTTTTTTTTTTTTTTTCTGAGTAGCTAAATAGCCTTAGAAGGTATCGAAGGTATTTTGGTTGTTTCATGTTGCTGCCAAGTAGAAAATGCCAAGTCTATGTCTTGGTGTTTTTAAACACACTGATGCACACATAAACTCTTCCCGAGATGACATTGCCAGGTATTCTTGCAAGCCAGCACTCTGTATTTAATTCTTTGAAAGACATCTAGCAAGTGCATCTTCCCTGGAAGCTGAGCTCTTCACTACCTTCTGTAGCTATCAGTACATAGACTCATAGAATCGTTAAGGCTGGAAAGGACCTTTGGAGATCATCTAGTCCAACCCCCCCTGCACACACCGGGTCAAGTAGAGCATCCGGATCTATTGGTTCTGTAATAAAAAGCAACAGCTGCCAAAGAGCAGGTGAGTTTGCAGTGGTGGTATTTTGTGACAGAGCAGTGAATCTCTGTCTAGTTTTTCATTTTGACATTACCAAACTGCTGATCTCATTAATGACAAGCCACTTGCTCTTGTGTTTCTTTATAGTTTGTATATTTTTTTATATAAATATTTGTATATATATTTATAGTTTTATGCAAAAATTGATATTAATATTGATCCTGATTTGGGTAGAAAATAAATCAGGCCACTGGAGTTGGTCAATTTGTTTCTGAGATCCAGTATCTTGAATCTGCTAGTGGCTACAGCCCAGTTTTGGGCCAGACAGAGGTGTTTGTGTTAGTTGGACTTAGATAGCTGAGGAGAGGAAATGTGTTCTGAAGTAGAACAAGTAATAATATATACTTGAGTTCTCCTATATGCTTATTCTGAAGTATCATGAGTAACAATAACACAAAGAAAAATCTGTATGTTTCTGAAACTGGACAACGTGCAAGTATTATTTCACGAGCATCTGAAAGGAACAATTCAGTGAATAAGCAGTTTATTTGTGTTTCAGAGGAAGAAGATGATTTTATTTGTTCTGGAAGCTTTTCTGAATGGAGAAGAGGATCCGAGATGATTAGACTCTGTGACAAGAGACTGAAGTCTAAGGGTTTGCTTTTAAACCCCTTTAAACCAGAGGCCTTGGATTGATTTTTAAATAGTGGCTCACTTTATGGAAGACTCCAAAAACTAAATGGGAGACAGTTATGTAATCATGAATAGCGAAAAGAAACTAGTCAATTACCTGACACACACTTTCATTTACAGTCACTGCTAATAATGGAGATGAAGCCCTCGAATTCTTATTTTCTGGCTGTGTCTAAGGTATATATCAGAAGTGTATTTCTTTGCCACTGAAGATTTTCAGAAGAATGCTGCCTGTTTTTAGTCTTGCATCATATGGATATAGCTTCCAGCTGATCTAGCGATGAAGAATAGATAACTACCTGGGTCTGAAACAATCTTTCTCCTTCTACAAGCTGTGTTTATCCTCAAATTATCATGAACGAAACTGCGCTAGTACTGCAGATTTAATCTGAGCGTGCTATAAAAGCACTTCTGTCTTTTTAAAATAGAATAACGTCTTGACAACAAGCTATGTGAAAGGAATTGGCT
>NW_010588219.1:162722-182595 GCF_000705375.1 Tinamus guttatus | reverse complement strand
TATTCACAAACAAAGAAAATGCAGCAACATGTGCAGTCTTTTCAAACATTTTATGAGAAAGGAGGCCTTAATGAGATAGTTTATTTTTTTTAAATTGTCCCACAAATGCTTTCAGTAAAGCTTTAAGTATCCTTTCAATCCAATCAAATTTAAAGCTCTTAGATATTTAAATGAATGATGTCTCTAAATAATCTGTTTATATTGTTTTGAATAATAAATCTATAAAAACATATTTAGGAAAATTGAAATTCAACACATCAAAATGTCTTTTTTTTTTCCTTCCTTTAGGGAGTATGTCTGCGAAGTATGATCTTCATTGAGAAATCACTCTCTGTGTTTTCTAGAATTTTCTTTTTATAGAAAGATCAGTTTGTTGTGTGAAGTCACTTGCTGATATCTGAAAATCAAGATGACACTGTCACCTCTGTCCTGTGGGTCCTGGTGCCATGTGGTGAACAGCAGCTCTAATGAGAGCCCCCTGCTTTCGTCTGCCCCTGCTGCCCCTCTCATAAATGTCATAATAAGCATCTAACTCAAACTTTTATTTAGAGACCCTAAACATTTATTAAAGCAGCAAGAACTGATCAGAGTGAAAGTGCATGGTCTTTGGTTTTGGGGTCAGCACTCTGACTACTAACCCTTCTTACTTAAAAGTTGGGTCATCCTATCCTGATTGGTGAGGGAGAAACAAGTGGAGTGAAAGACCTGTGCCAGACCTTTTCCCACAGGAAAAGAGACGCCAAAGGTACATCTATAGGACAGCAGAGCCGCACTCTTTCTTACATCTTTTTTTCTTGCCCCTGTAAAGCAGAGGAGAAAACTGAGTCCTCTGTACTTTTATAATGACCCCCTGGAAATACCTGCATCAAAAGATAAAGAAAAATAAGAAGTGGGGTCAAGCATCTTCATGTTATAAACATAAAATAAAATAAAATAAAATAAAATAAAATAAAATAAAATAAAATAAAATAAAATAAAATAAAATAAAATAAAATAATAAACTTTTCAGGTGTGTTGGGGGAAAAAAAAAACAAGTGTTGAGTGTGACGCTTGCATAGTGTGGTTTTGAAGGATGGTGAACCACAGCTGCAGCAGAGCTCGCAGCGTCTCCTCCAGGGTTGCTCTTTCTCTCTTTCTGCCCTGCTGCGCTTCCTGTGCTGCAGCGCACCTGAACGAGGACTTCCTATGTGCTTTTTATGTGTTTTTGTTTTATATTGCCTCTGATAGCTTTTCTCTTCCAAATATATAATGAGTCTGTTGATGTAATAAGCTCTCATGATAGAGGGCAGTGGGCAGCAGCAACAGTTGGATCCAGACTGTTCTGCGTGACTTTGTTTTAGTAATGTGTGTAATAACAGCATGTTGCAATGTCATTGGGTACAAAAAAAGAAGGTAGATAGGGGAAGTTTTGTGAGTTTTCTGTATGTGAATGTTTGATCGTCTTGCTGTGAACACGTACTGTAGTTTTCTTGTGTTTCTCATAAGTAGGAGAAAAAAAAAGCTGTTTTTGTTGGAAAAGTAAATTAGCCTTCTCAGCTGCTTATTTAGTCATTTCTCCTTGAGCTTATGAAGCGGTGCAGCTGTTTCAGGTGTTATAGGTCTCCTTATCTCAGGTATTGATTTACCTATTTTGAGAACTTGGCAGTGAAGGCCAACTGTAGCATTTGTGTAACTCATAAATTTTATTAGCCTTCCAAAATAGAATCCCTATGAGAAGTAGGCATTGTTAGTTGGTATTTAGTCATGCACTTGATTTCTTTCTGCTTTGAGGAAATACGTGGCAGAGAATGGAATTGAACACAGTTCTTCACAGTGCGAGATTACTACAACAAAACAGTTAGGGCAATTCTTTTGCAAGGTTTATAGCTGATTTTCATAGACTGTTAGCTGGATGTTCAGCCATTTTTACTGCTTTCTAGACCTAGTCCTTGAAAAGATATCTGTAGAAATAGGAGGTGTGATACACGTTTTAGAACTACTAAAATTGGGTAACGGAATGAAAATTTTAACATCTGTAGAAATAGGAGGTGTGATACACATTTAGAACTACTAAAATCGGGGAACGGAGTGAAAACTTTATCACCAGATCATTTCTTTTATTTCCCCTAAGAAAAACTCCTTACAATTCTTTCCTTCATCTGTAAGGCTAATTATCTTGAGGATAATTCTCTCACTTATGATTTAAAAAAAAATAAAAATAAAAACTTCAGTAGCAAGAGTATTTCGCTCCTAGTCTTGAAAAAAACACTACAAACACTGCAGGGATTATACTTTTTATTATTTTGGATAACTGTCCCAATACCTTTGTGATCACCAAGTGCTAGAAAGCCTATCACAGGTTGTCATCAGAAATGTGTTGTGAAGATGTCAGTCATTCTGAAATGGTCTCCTATAAAAGTGAATTAATGGTTTGATGCCACTATGGTGTAAGATGTAGGTACAAAAAGCTGCCATTTTAGTGCAGAAATCTTTATAATGATTTTATGGTAGTCTTTAAATGCAGTGATGTAATTGCATGCTGTTGCATGCACAGGGTAACTCAAACTGTCATTCTAGATGTCATACATTCATGGCTTTTTATAGAACTCAGCTGCATACGTTTCTTATTTGGTCATGCTTAACATTGGTAAAACACTCGAGTCCAAAGCCTGAATAGACGACTCAGGCTCTTACAAAAGAAATTGGCCAGATCTACTGTATTCTGAACCCCTGTAGACATAGTTGTTTGTATTTTTCACCTGCCTTTGGTGTTTGCTTCTTTTAGTGTCTTTACAGAGCCTAACACTTGGTGCAAGAACGTGTTTTTTTCAGCTTGTGCCTTATACATGACATTTTTGTTTCATTTTGTTTCCTTTACAGGTCTGATTTTACCAAATACTTCCAAGTTTTCAATATTTTAAAATAGTTCAAATATTTCAAAATGAAGCACAGTGGAGAGCCCAGACTATATCTGGAACCTGAAGGAAGAGCCCCTTTAAATGCTAGGCTCCAGATGGGCAGTGCAGCTTCGCTTGGATGTTGACTTAATATTTCTAGCAGCCATAGCAGGAGGAAGGGTCTCTTGTTATGGCAAACTAGCAACACCTGTGGAGGTGAAAAATAGCATAGAGATGAGTGTTAATTTTTTTAAAGGGCATATGGAAAGGTAATGAGGAGATGTGCTCATGGGAATGACATGGGATGACATTCTGGCAGTACTCTTTATCTATTTCTTAAGGGGCTGGGTGATCAGTTCAGAAAATGTGTTTTTCTAAAAAAAGAAATCCACTCCTGCCTAGGTGAGCTAGGAATTTTTGAAAAGCACTAACTAGAGAAAAGAAAGAAAGAAGGCAAGTTCAGCTCTAAAAACAGAGGAAGATGCACTAGAAAGAAATGGAGTACACTTTATCTAGGCAGAATCTTTTATTTATTTTATAGTTTCGTGTTTTTAATATAGGTTTTCAATATAGGTTCAATATAGAACTGTGGTTTCAGTTAATTTTTTGTAGAGCATCATTAACTTGCTGTGACATTTTTAAAAGAAAGTTTAAACTTGATGGGATTTTGTGTGAGAGTGTGGCTTTTTTTTTTTTCCTGTTTAGCCAAGGTGAATGTCATGTTTGACAATAAATCATGATACTGAATTTCTAGAAGAGTTGCCCTGGAAATACTGATCCTACAGGAAGCAAAATGGACTGAACAGAAAAAAAATGAAATCTGGAGGCCAAGGGAGGATGTGAAAACCAATAAGACATAGAGGTTATGGAAGAAAAGTCTTGCAGATAAGCTAGGACAGTTGGTGGTGTCTGAGTATGCTATCTCTGCTTTTAATCTTTCATGTTTTTGTGCAGAATTTGGTAGCAAGGACTGGTGAACAACAAGGCACTGGGAAAACAAGACTCTCTGGTCATGGAGCAGAGCTCCCAGCAAACAGGAGAAGGAAGAACAGGCTGAAGATACCGTTGTTTTTTCAGGATGTTTGGGTCAGTTTTTCCCAGCTCCTCAGGCTCACTTTCACCTCACTGTTAGATGTGATTTTCTTCAAATAAGAAAAGTTTTCTATCTATGCTGTCCATACTAGATGCTCTAGAGTATCCTGCAGTTCCTGGTGTGCACAACCTACAGTGCTGTGTTATTTAGTTCCTGGTATGTGATTTAGTAACTTTGCTGGACAGCTATGTCTTGGGCCTACACCTGTGTGTCATTAAATCCCACTGATTGTTAAATTTGCACCTGCATAGCCACAATATCCCATTCGAAATATTGCTTATAGCCAAATGAATGTTTAGTTCCATTAGTTACAAAGTTACTCCAAAGAAAATCCACAAAATCCTTTAATTTCCTATGAATCTCACTGTGAGAATCCAGGACATTTTAGTGACTCTGGGTTGGCTGTGTGCTCTTTGTACATTATGCATCTAATTTGCTCCAAAAAGTAGAGTTCATGTTTTGTGGTCTTCAAATAACCTTTCTTACATGTCGAACATTTCAACTTTGCAGAGTGATGGTCATGAGGAACCGATGGAGCTATACTGTGTTTTGACTCTTTGCAGAGTGATGGTCATGAGGAACCAATGGAGCTATACTGTGTGATAGGAGTATTTATTCAAGCTGAAAAGGCACAGCCAACACACATGCCTTATTTCTTTTGTAGACCCAGGTGAGCAAGGCTACATCATTGTTGCACTCTCAGATATTTTAATTTTCAAACCAATGCACTTGAAAGCCTAAATAACCTTTTTGTCATGGTGGGAAATTGACTTAGGTGGCAGGGTGACTTGTAATTTAAGCAAAGTTCAAATCACATTGGTAAGCATGCCTCATTTAGCGTAATCGTCTGTAACAAAAGCTGGCAGTCATTGCAACCCGGGGCAGGAGACATGGTACAAAATATAATCACCTTAAAAGGTCCTTTTTGTTTTTTTCTTGAGTGTCTCCAACATGTATAAAAGTTGCAGTATAAGATTATAGGTCGCTTACGCAGCTCTCTTTTAATGGACCCTTAATCTTTTAACACATCACTTAGGCAGAATTGCTCCTAAAGTAAATCTTTTCATGCCTAATTAGTGGACAAGTTCCCATTCATGTTGGGATCTGGTCCAGCTCTCTCAAATATCAGCAGAGAGACTCCGAACAAGCTGAAGCAATCAATTATTTAGCGGCTAAGTTGTTAGCACAGGATCTTTATGGAAAGATTGATCATTGGCTCTGTAGTCTGTAGCACAGGTGATAATATATACAAGACTGCTGGATCATTTTTCTTAGCTGGTGTTCTAGGTACAAAGGTTCTACTAAAGCATCCTTCCAGCATGGAAAATTCAGTTTTTCTGAACAAGGATATTGGAATTACCAGGTATTAGTGGTTGGCATAGAGCAATCTGGGGTTTCCCTGGTGTTCAGCCAACACCTGATAGATTCTGGTCAAGCACAAAACAAAAAAAACAAACAAACAAACAAAAAAGAAACAAACCAAAACTATTATCTGAGATCATCTTGCATTACAGCTGGTGACTGTGATAGAATAGATGCTGGCCCCACTGAACCTCTGAGTATAGCTTTAAACAAATCCTTTGTAATACTCTGTTCTGGTCCTGTGAAGGTGTTGGCACTGTTGAATTATAAATTTTGGCATGCTCTTCCATGGCTGATGTTTCTTGGATGATAAGCTATGTTTTTAATTTTCCTCTGGTCTATGTTTCTGCAATTATATCAGTTTTAAGCTGACTGCTGCAATTTTTCTTATCTTGTTTCCTTCGTGGCGTTGCAGTATGGAGTCTAAAAGTAGATTTTTCAGAAGTGCTTAACCTTCTAAGAGGCTACCCCTCTTTTTTCATGTAACCACATTTGTCCAGCATAGTGCTCCTGAAAACCTTTACCTGCCTGTTGCTTGTAATGTGCTTGTTTGCTGCAGGGTAAGATGCAAATTGTACTTGTCGTACACGCAGCTGGATGTCATAAATGATTCACAACTGTTTTTAAACAAGGTTTTTTTTTTTTTTTTGGAAAAGGCTTTGTAGCAAGTGCTTTATCAACTCAGCAAGTTGTTACAGAGAACAACCTAAGTAGGACAGGGCTCGGGGTCTGCTGCATGCATCAGACAATGACATTACCTGTCCTTAATACAAAACTTCAACATCACTGAATTCGGTGACTCAGATCAGCTTTCTGAAACTGCACACCACAAACATGTGGCTTTACTGATACAGGTGCTTAGGACTTGCACAGTGGCTGCCTTAGCCTGTCACGAGTAGCCTTTGCTCTATGTGTTTGTTTTAAAATCCTCCCAATCCTGACTAAGGGCTCTCTTAAATAATTCACTTTATTTGGATACTTACACTAAGGGGTTGGGGTCATGCTAATAGTTTACTTTCCACTGCTGTTATTATTCCTCCTAATTCTTTTGCTAATTGTGGTAGCAGTTTATTTGTGGTAAACTTTTTTTGTGGTAACTGTTCAACAAGCATAAAGTAACTGATTCTCATAGGTGAAGGTTTCAAATCTAACTGTAAATAATTTTTGTCACTGCAAACGTTTAAGAAAGTCTTACCTTAGTATTTGTCTGGGTTTCAAATCTAACTGTAAATAATTTTGTCACTACAAATGTTTAAGAAAGTCTTACCTTACTCAGTATTTGTCTCAGTTTTACAAACATTTAAAATGAAATAGATATATCTTTCATGTTCATATATGTATATTTTCATATATATTTCAGTTTCACCATGTGTAGGTTTGATAAGGGACACTTGATAGGGGAGAAAGATATCAAAGTGGAGTGGCATCTTGTAAAATGTTAAGCACAAAGTTAATAGGAATAAAGGGATGCTAGAGTGCTGGCTTGAAGAAAAAGCAAATGTGGCAGTGTTGTACTGTTAACACAGTGAAATCTTTAGATTCCGATCTCATAAGTCATATGCTGTTTCTTTAAGTCTCAAGGCGCTATGCTGAACCAGAAAGGCGGCTGCCCATTGAGTAATGTCAAGAAATTGTTTGCTGCAGGTTTCCTGTTTTAAACTGGAAAGTGCTCTGGATAATAAAGGATTTAAGGAATATAACCTTTTTAGCCTTATTCTGCAAAAAGCATAAATGCTGCAAGTCAATTGCTATCTTATATGTGAACTTGGGAAGTCACTTACAATTCTTCAGCATTGACAAGGGAGAGCCTATGGCACACAACGTTGCTGCAGTGCTGCTGTACGTGCCACTTCGTGATTTGAATTTCTTGCAATATTAGTAATTGTGCAGTGCCACGCGCGTTGCAGATGCTAGATAAATACAAAAATCATTTCTGAGACACCAAAAATATCCTGAAAATAGACTATGCCTCTTCTGATATTCTAAACGTGTGTTTAGTGATAATATTCCTTTTTTCCATAATTTTCAGCATCTCACCATTTTTCAGTAATATATTCATTTCATTAGCGCATCCCTTCTTTGTCCAATCCGTTTTAAATATTAAGCCCATTATCTTGGTTCTCAGTTATATTTAATGGACATATCTTTAATTCGTTCTATTTTAAGTATCAGTTGCCATTTCTCTTTGTTAATGCATTATATTTGCTCTTGTTCCTTTTTTCTTCCTGTGAAATCCAAATCTCTCCAAATCTTAACATGCTGCCACACTCTTACATTTATTACAAATTGCAAACATGATATTAGAATATAGTGAAGTCTAATCAAGTCCATACAATAGCACTCTCACCCATGAGATCAGGGCATCATGCAAATGGTACCTACCTGCTCCTTTTCTCACTCCCTCTACTAATTTCTGCTGTTCCAAAGTCTTTTTATTTATTTGGAAGTGGAATCTGGAAGGTAACTTAAAGTTGTCAAAGATCAATCTTAGTGATTCTGGATAGTGCTGCCTTTAATTTGTGAATTGATTTTGTACCCTTTTCAGCCACAGAAACAGCAAACAGTCAATTTGGTTATGCCATTTGGTGCTGGGGAATTTCAGCCTCTTGAAATCAGTAAGAAAATTCTGACTTTGTTTTCTGCTGTGAGGTAAATTGGTGCTCAGTATTTTACGTCTGTTTTAAAGATGGAGACCACTCTTTGTTGTCACAAGGGGTGGAATTAGGGCATTTGCAATGTGGCCCCAGACCTCCTAAGGAAATCTCTGCTACTTTTTGGCTCGTTTGTCAGTCTGCTCTATGCTGGTGTCAGAAGTCTTCTCCAGACTCATGATTTTGCTTTCCAGCAATCTGGACAGTGCGAGGTCTGGACGAGCCTACTTCTGGGGCCAAACTCCATCACAGAGTTGTCTGCTCCCTGATTTTTGTTCCTTTGCTTCCCCTTTCCGCTGAACATTTTCTCCTGGACTGAACATGTCTTTACTTTCGTTTTGTATGACAGGTACCATCTCTCATGCCTGTTCATGTCAGCTAAACCCCGTCTGCTCCCAGTGCCCTTCATCTCCTCCTCCACCAGAAACATCAGCCCTGAAAACTAAAGACTGACTGCTGATGTCATCACTGTTCAGCAACCTTAATGTGGGTGTTTGGCTTGCTTTGGGTTTTGCTTTACGAGATCACAGGTTTTGTACCTTTTTGTCTTCATCAACAGAGCTCTTAAGAGACAAAGATGAAGAGGAATTATTTATGTTATAAATCTCTGATGCATAATTCTCATTTCTTTGTGTTTATGGAAACTGCCATCTTCATCCACTCTTGACTTCTTGCAGGACTGACCCCTTCCCAGTTAGCTTCCTCTGTTGTCTGGACTGGGATCCAAAACTGCACTTCACACTGGATTTGTCAAGAAAGTTCCTATATACAGACAAGTGGCAAGTAAAATGACTTTATTGGGGACCAAGAAGGACGCACTTGAGTCTACATTTCAAGGAGTCTAACTTCAAATTTTGACTCATTGATTTAAGTGTTTTTCTTTTTACTTTCCAGCAATTTAGGCTGGTTAATTCTAACAGGCAAACATCAGGCACATGTTCAAGCTCCCATTATTCTAAGTGCCTTTTTTTTTGTTTGGTTCATGCTTGTTCCAGATTATTTTTTAAATTTCTTTTTGACAATTCATGTTCTGTAAGTTTCCTCTTACGCTACTGCAGTGTCCTGTAGGTGTCTGTTCTGGTGATCTTTTGGACTAAATGCCCATCACTAGTTAATTATGTCTGTCAGACTGTTGAAAACTACACTGTTTCAGGCTCAGTATTTAAATTTCCTGTCTTTCAGACATAGATAGCACTATTTCTTCCCATTGCAGGGCCCATTTTTCAGGTGACCAAAGAGTTATGCTATCTGTGCTGCTCTTTTTCTTATTCTGCTGTGTTACTAGTGTCCTCGGTGCTTCTCTTAGTAAGTACTGAAGACTAGTTATTGATTAAATAATGTTCCAATATTTGTCAGCTATTTGTCTGTAATCACCATGGTCTCAATATGTAGGAAATATTTGGTTGATTTGCTGTTGTATTAAAAGTTTCTGCCCTAACTCAAATTTCTGGCTGTGAGCCACTTTTTGAACCCACGAGGCATATCTTTGAGGCAGGCATTTATTTGAATAACATTTTTTGACTCATGATTACTGTTGGCAGATTAAGGAGTGGATCTGTCTATTTGCCAAATCTGTAGCTACGTGTTTATTTTTCTTTGCAAGACTGATTTTCTTTTAACCTCCCAAATGTCCCTCTACTATTATGTGAACTTGATGTTGCCCTGCTTTTTCTTTCGTTTTTGTCATACACAAGAAATGGCAGAAAAGGGATGCAAAATAACTGTTTAGTTCACAGTCCTTGCATAGACAAAGCATCTGTTACTTCATCAAAACCACCAGAGCGGCAACATCCTTCTGAAGCAAAGGCTGTGCTTACAAAATTTGGTTTTCTTGATACCCAAGAAATATAAGTAAATGAAGTAATGGGTCTGTTACAAATCATATAAGTTTCAAAAGCAGCTTACTCTAGTAAGGCAAGTTGGTTGTCTTTTTATTTTTACTTTTTTTAATATGGCTTAGAGTATCTGACATTGCATGATCTTGAGTCCAAGTGCATTATCTTGAGTCCAAGATGTGTGTCTGTGACGAAGACAAAGCTCCAGGTCCACAGAGTGACTCAGTTTCTCTGAGTCACTATAATGCTCATCATTACAGTGACTGATTATACACCTTCTATCCTTTCTTCTTGATTCTGTAGGTGGAGGGCTAACATCTGCCCAAATTTTTCCTTTTTTTTTTTTTCTTTTTTTTTTTTCATCTCTCTCTCTCTAAGATGGAGTACTGTGGCTGTACTGACAAGTTTTAACTTTGGGTTCCTAGCACTGCACATATTTATCCATTTTATACAAACTGGCATTTTGCATCCTTTTGAAATTGCACATAAGAAGGAATCTCAAGTTCTGTGCTCAATCTACTAGCTGAGAGAACCAAATAATGTCTGTTTCTAATATAAAATCTTGAGGTCTCTGGTGGCTGCTCTCTACTGCTCAATCGTACACAAAACGTGTTTCTGCTTAGTTTTAAAATATGGGAGTTTGAAAAGAAATCATCTTTGATTTAGTTCAGTTTGCTCAACTTGCTAGTTTCCAGTTTGAAACAAGCTCTTTGGAGCAATCAAGAATTCGTGGACTCATCTCATTAGTTGTTTTCAAATTTAATATCATAACAAATCCTCTGACAATTGTTAGTTTTCATGTTCATGAGTAATTTACTCTTCATACTGTCATTGAAAGCTTTAAGAAATAATGCTATTAGATAAATGGACATTACTAGTAATTTTTGCAAAGCTACTTATAAAAATTCAATGCTAGTGGGGAAAAAAGAGCCTGGTAATGAGACTAATTGGCTCTTCAAATATTACAGTATAATTTGAGCATTGTCCCATCATCTTAAATCATTCTAAGTCTAAGAACCCTTTCCCATTTCAATTTTCTCTGGAAAGCTTTCTGTAAAAGCGACGAGAGTATCCAAATTGATTTGAAAGATCACAAAATTGCTCTCTCCTTTTAGAGGCAGAGCTGTCTTGCACTGATCTCTTGTATGCAAAATTATTTTAATGATATCTCCTTTCATCTTCACATTCTCCCTTGAGCAGTTTGAATGCTTTCTAGCTCTCAGTGGTTGCAGCTAAACACTTAAAACATGTCAGAAACACTGCAGTCTCGAGTTTGATTCCTTTTTATTCCAGGAGGTGCTTTGATAGGGAGCCAGTGACATCTTCTCACCAAGCATGATATTAAATGGTGGTTTCCCAACTTTTTCTTTCCTTACTTTTGATTTTTTTTCCCTCTTTTAGATGGGAGTTCCTTCCTAACTTGAGGTTCCCTTGTGCTGCTGCTGGTTGTTGGTATGGGACAACCACACAATTGCAGACGAGCAACCAGGATCTGGTTGTTAACTCTTGTACAAGTATTTCCACTGTCTCAGCTAACTGTAACTGTATGCTCAGATTTAACCTAAAATACTGCTGTCCCACTTGGCAAATATTACTGCCAACACAAGTGTTATCCAATTGACTTTGCCTAATCAGTTGAATAGTCAGCTTGAATTAAGCAAATCCACTCGGATGAACCAAAGAGCAGCCTGTGGCTGTGGTGTATCTATTTAATGGTATCTGGTAGGTATGTGTGTGCTAGGAGCCTTGGATACAGACATTATGATTCCTTTCCTTTGGTCTCATGAAATTCAAAAGCCGTTGGACTTCAGGAAACAATACTGCAAAGATGAGAGTCAGAGGCGACATTTAGATTCTATGTTGGCTTTGGGTAGCAGATCATTTTTCAAGGAACCTGTTTAAATTTGCTGATATCAAGATGCCGAGCATTGCAGGCTTGGGTATTATTGCTCTGTCATTACAGAGTCCTCAGTGTATTAAAAAAAAGGTTATATGTGCTCGTAACTGTCTTGAGAGGTGTAAATTCTAGCCTTTGGAGAAATAATTTGTTGTACTTGCTTGCATTTATCCCTTCATCTCACTGTCATTAACAAAAAATGTCACAATGAATGAACTTAAAAGGGAAAAGCATAGCTCAAGATAGGTATGCAGTACCAGCCTGCTGGCTCTATTTTGCTGAACTGTATGCATGTGCAAATTGCTTTTCGGTCTGCACTTATGATTTACAAAGGGCGAAGGCTTATTTGCCAATAAAAAAAAAGTACTTTTATTATTTAACTTTGTCATAGACTTTCTCTAAACTTACATAGTCTTACAGCTTTTTAGAAACAGCATCAAGTGCCATGGATGGGAGAATTACCTCATTGTGAAAAAAAAATCTTGCTTGACACGCAAGACGGTGATTTGATTGCCCTCAGGATTGATAAACAGAAGAGGGGTAAGAAGAGAGTGGTTCCGGGTAGGCTATCATCAGCATAAAGAAAGATTTTCAAATAAATTAGCCTATTAATATACACTTCTCCTGTACACCTTCTGTTTAAAAAAAGCATATGCAAATTTCCTAATTGGATCAGCTGATTTCTCCATGGCAATGGGCCTGAATTTTAATAGTGGCAGGGAAAAAATACTTTTAAAAATGAAAATTCTTCTTTCTATGAAATAATATTATTTTCCTTCACTTTTTCCCTGTTTCTTTCTCATCCCTTAAAAATAAATTATTTCCAAAATGCAGATGTACTAAATTCAATCAAATTATTGCTGTAAAATTATCACAGAGGGTCAAAATTTTCAGGTTTCCTGCAAAGCAGGCTTAATCTGAGACTGACTAAATTACATTTCAGTTATTTCCTGGATGTCTGGGAGCTGTGAATCCTACCTGTGGGAAGCAGGCATCCGTTATCTGTGCAGCTTCAAGTCTGCATCATGCCTCCCTTCTGTTTTTGTCAAGAAGAGCCAGCAGCCAACATGTTCCTATGGAATAGTTTGGGTTTGTTGAATAAGTCCTTCCCAGTTGATGCAGTTTGACTTGTTCTCCAGCCTTCCTGCACCTTCAGGGCTGTAACCGATCTTTTTTTTTCCCTTTCAAAATGGGCTTGTAATCAGATTTGGGTGATCAGCCCAGAAATCCCAGGCTGATAAACCTGCCCCACACAGGGGGTGGAGGCTCTGCACCTCCTGTCCATGTCATGGGGACTGCAGAGGTGTGGGACACCCGCAGCAGCACCTCCAGGCATCTCCAAAAGCTGCTGGCTGCCCTGTGTGCCTGACAGAATCTTGCAACTGCAAAAACATAATGGTTC
Source organism: Tinamus guttatus (assembly GCF_000705375.1). The sequence goes on along the minus strand of NW_010588219.1, from coordinate 169,479 downwards.
TTGAATCCAGCGTGGCCAAGTTGTCATGGCAATTATCAAATAAATGTTCTTATTTCCTGTAAAGATGGGTTTTATAATGCTCTAAGCTGCTCTTCAAGCATGTACTTTGTGTATGTCATCTAGCGGAACAAGTTGTAAAGGAAGCTAAGTGCCAATTAAAGCTTTGGGAAGAAGCTCTCTTGCATGAATTCGGCGAGGGACTGTAGCGTACATAATCTCTCTTAAACAAATTCAGAAGTGCTGCTTTTTATTTCCAATCCTGTATAGCAACACCTGGTTTATAGGACCCAGGATATCCCTGTAGAAAATGAATAATGGCGCGTTTTTGGAAAAGTACCCAGTTTATTTTTATTATAATTGTTCCAGCGCAAGTTAAAAGCAAACTGAATGAAAGGCTGTGGAAAATTACCCCACTGGTGGCACTAGACAATAGAGAAGATGAACTAAACTGCTTGCTGTTAATTGCATATTTACTGTTACCAAGGAGGAAGTATTTAGTAGCTTTGGTATCAAATTCTATTACTCCTCCAAGATAAGATTTGAAGCAATTTGGCTCATTATACTTCCCAAAGTTTACACATTCTGCATTGTTTATACTTCCTTATATTTAAATCAGTTGTGCTGTGGGAGAAAACAAATACCTGGGGTTTGTTTGTTTCCCGTTTCTTGCTTTCCACAATATTCTGCCTCTTTCCATGCTCATAGACTTGAATTTTGTGTTATTTCTCTGGGGAATTATAATGGCAAGGCTCCTAAATACACACAACCTTGCCAAAGTAATGAAAATGTGGAAGAGGAGAACCAGGCATACATGTAGGCAGGTAAGGTACTAACCATTGAACTTAGATTTCTTTTTAAGTTACTATCTTGACAGTGTGCCCATTTTCTAGCATTTGGAAGAAGTCTACTGTTAGTATCCATGTTCCCCTCTTTGTTTTATTTTTACTTATCGAAGCCAGGGCTTTTTTTGTATCTTTTCATCTCACAGGACTTTTTAAATTTTATTGTGCCTCTGTAGAAAGTGAAAGAGCAAAGCGCTTCAAGAGGCCAGCATTTGGGTCTCCCACTGCTGCCTTCAGCTCTGTCTCCTCCGCTAAACAGTGGGAGTGAATGCTTACCAGCCTTTTAATGTTACTCAGATTCCATTTCTAGTGTGCAAATACTTAGCAGAAGCACTAAATCAGCTCTCAGATTAAGGGACAGCTTTGGAAACAGCATGACATCTATCCTATTTTCTTCTTCACAAGAGGATGTAGTTTGCTCTGCTTTACCTGATGCAAAATTAATTTGATTTTCATTCTCTTTCCTCTGATCAAATTGCCTGCTCAGGTTGTACTACTGAATACTCGGGAAAATGCATCAGATCCTTGGAGAGAAACAAAAGCACGATGTGAGATACATAAAGGACAGCTCCCGCGTTGTAGAGACAGAAGAGACACTGTAGGACATCATAATGCATATATAAAAACTATATCTAATATACTGGTTCCCTTTGTTAGAAATGTTAGAGAGAAGCTCATCCATTCCTAGTAGAACAAATAAAACCCACATCAAACCTCGTGTCCTAGAGCCCATGCTGGTAGCTGAGCTATTCGGGAAGGCAAAAACACAGCAGTGGAGGCTGTTGGTAGTTTATAAAACTTTTTTTTTTTTTTAAGAGATATTCTGCTGTGAGATTTGAGTTAATACTTTCCTGCAATGATTTCTGGGAACAGCCTTCAGTTGCTTCTTTGTGGTTTTCATTTAAAAAAAAAAAAAGGCTCATAATTCCACCTCTTAGGAATAATTAGTCTCTCTTACCCATATCATGTATTCTTTTGGGAAGATTGTCTTGGTTGGATCATGTTTTGAGTAGCTCTAAGATATTATTGATAACTAGTATTCTACAGTATTTTGTAAGTATTCTGCATCACTTCATTTTCTAAAAGTTCTGCTTTCTTTAGTTTAAGCAAAGTATTTTGTCTTCTAATCTATCTTGATTGTTTCAGTAGGAAATTCTTTTGCAGCTCATATTCACTGTATAAGATGCCAATATTTAGAAGTTCTTGTCTGTCTGCTTCCTCAGAGGATCACTTTGTGCTATTTTTTTCTATTATTTTGTCATTTACAACAGTTGAGTTTAAATGACCAAACCCTTTCCAAATGCATCTTGACATTGGCCATTGATCGGGCAATATGTTAAGTACCTTAAAAAAAAAAAAAAAGGAAACAAAAGTGACAGTTTGTTCATTTTTCATAACTTAGAATATTAAGAAAGCCAAAGAATGTGTGAAAAAAAAAATAGAACCCAAGAGAAGCCGTGTTCTTAGCAAATATTCTCTTAGATTTTTCTAAAAGACCAAGTTTTAAAAGACTAAGACAGGGCAGTCAAGGAACTGGCAATTTTGGATAGGAGCAAGACCTCTATTGGCTTTCAGGAAACCTAAAATCAGGATGAACACTATTGTTATTTTGGAAGTGCAGCTCCTGAGATGAAGTAGAATTAACTTGTTCAACATTTGGTCCCGCCTTTTTCAGAGTCATCCTGCCTATAAAGTTGCAACCTTTAATTTATTTTGAGTTGGAGTTTTTGCCTGGGCAATTTAAGAGCTAGAGTAACAACTCTGTTCCTCTTAGGGATGCTAAAGACTCTTTCTTTTTTTGTGATATACTTTCAGAGTCCTGAAAATAGCATTGAGGTATATTTTAACCACAGCAGGTTAGACTAAGTTTCACGGTGCTTCAGGTTAAGCTGTCATCCTCTCTGATTTGCCACATTGTCACAATCCTACAAGATTTGTGTTGCATACCTCAATTAGATGTTTAGTGCTAGTTTTTAAATTAGGTCTGCTGGCAACGGCAGGCAAACTTGTTGTCTTTTTTGTTGTTCAAAGCGCTTTCAGTTTTGATTTCCCTTTTTGTCCTCAGGTCTGGAGCTGGTGCAATAGGTACAGTGGCTGCGTCTTTAGAAATAATGGGGTCAACTCATAATCAATGGGGTAAATAAATGGGAATATAACTTCTTGCTGGCATTCATGCAAAGTTGCCTGGTCCAGTATTGGAAGGAGGCAGGAATAAGCAAACTCACTGCTTAGCCCAGCTAAGCAAGATTTATTTGTTTGTTTATCCTTTTGTGGGTGGCATTTTTTTCTTTCTGGATATTGCTGCTAATCCACCAAATACCCTCAGTAAATCAGAGGGGGAGCACAGGGAATGGACACAAGCCAGAAACTGCACCAGCGGCGGTTTCTGAAGACTTTTTGCATGCTGAGAGTAAAAGACATAGGGATAACTGATGCACTTGCTGTGCAGCTGTCACTTTGTCTGGGAACACATGTGGGGACAAAGATCAGCGAGCACCCTGGCACCGCCTAAGAGGCATGTGTTATATAGATTGATATGAGGGATTCAGAAGCTAAACTCAGATCTCAGCGAGGTCATTTGCTGGTCAGCCAGTTTATTTTTGACCTAAGCGGTCTTTAACTGAAGAAGCAGCAGAACTGGGATAAGCAACGACAAGCCTACATGGGCAGCTGGCTGCAGAGTGATGCTGAAGCCAAGTCATGCTAAAGGGCAGCCTGTCTGGGCTCTTTCTCAGCTTGAGAAAAAGGTGAAGGCCAGGGCAAGACCTGTCTCCCTTGCAAGGTTTTAGTAATTGTGTGCCCGCATCATTTTTTTTTCTACCAGCCAGGAGAGAAGAAAGAAAAGGCATACAAAAATACATTCGTCTTTGAATAAAACCTGCCTACATATGCATCCAAATGAGATGAGACCCTTGGTGTATCCACGTTAGAGCAATGTTTTAGGAGCTGTGATATACTTTTTGTAGAATTTCCTGATTCTAGAATGTATTACAAAATACATGCAGTGTGAATAAAACCTAAGTTTTTTTCATAAGAACTCAGTATTGAAAGTAATAAACAATCTTAGTGTGGCTTTCTTATAAATAAAACATGCTACCCTGCTTTGTTCAGGGCCTTTAAGTCCTCAGTGCTGTGCTGGTGGCTGCAATAATTAGGTTCTGTTTTGAAGAGAGTCATTTTTTTCAATATAGACATGGATTTGTCACTTCAGTAGACAACCTTTCTTCTAGTCAGAGGGTTTTTCATACTCTGAACTGTCTTGTGTCATCCGAATCCGCTTCTTTCCAAGTATGGTTTCCCCATCCAGTCCTGTCACCAAAAGTGTGATCTTCGGAGGGAGGGGTTTTAGGCTGCCCCAGAAGAGTTGCTGTCTTTTATAATTCAGTTTGTGTTTGCCTGATAGCAATCCCTTTTCTATCTTTGGCTTGTAGGTGCTGTTGCAGTACTTGAAAGCAGTACCAAATAGATCAGGTGCAACAGAGCTCCCCTAACTCTTTGCAAAAAGCTTTTTACTCAATTCCCTCCTGAAATACCGCTGAAGTAATGTTTGACTGATTTGTGTAGCTATAAAAGCTCTCAACTGCTATTATTATCCACATCTCTGGAAATATACTGATAGGCTTAAGTCTCCATATTTCTGATTCCACCGTTAAGCAATGTCTGTCTATGTCTGGGCATGTTTTCCTCTTTGTCAGATTCATCTGTTTGAATCAAGACGGGAAAAAAAAAGACAATTATTGTTGCCTTGACCTCAGCAATAGCTGGGGAGGAGGAAGAGCAGAAGGTTTAAAATACTCCTAGCCCTTCAGGGTATGAAGGGTTATACATAAAATTTAAATGAGTTATCTGCTTACTCTTTTATTCATTTTGTAAAATGAAGAGTGGTCCAAGTGTGAACCAAAGCCACAAATTGGTCTCCTGTGGGAGAAGTAGACTTTTGAGTATTTTATATGACTTTCCTTCCTTTTTTTCTTTCCGTCGGTGCTTCTCTCTATTCCAGTGTTTTCTCCTGTTGATGTGGATGGGCGTAAATAAACCACTTGTTCTACCTCGTTTTCGCTGAACTTCAGGGACCTCAGTAGCTGTGAAGGCCATGTTCACGTGCAGGGCATGAGAAGCCTTCCTTCAGCTCCCTTCCAACAGCTCTGGATATCACTTAGGAGACTGCAAGTATGGGATGAGGGTGTGCGTGGAAAGAGGCAACGTGGCCTAGAGGGGAACGAGGTGCTGCTTGCTATTTTAGACTGCCCATATCTACTGTTGAGGTGTCAGGTGCCTTAAGAACTGGGTCAAGGTATTGGACTGTCAGTTTTTTATGCAGTCATGATGTGCAAGGGTGGCGAAGACCAGGAAAATGGTCCCTGCTGTCAGACAAGGCCCTTCACCTTTCCTTCCTGCCTTCATGCTGCTCTGCAGTTGTGCACTTTCTGTGCTGACCATGAACTTCACATCCAGATAACTGTACATTTGGTCCTCCAGCTCCCTCACACAGGACTGTCAGAGCACATCCCTCAGCTTCAGCTAAGGTTCAGGGCCTTTTATTAATTCTCCCTGTACTGTGTCCTCTGCCTGCTTCATCAAGGGTCTCCACATTCGTCGGAGACAAGCTGTGTGGGGCACTATGAGAGGCACAGAAAGGCCTCCCGGAAGTTTTCTTAGCTCTGTTTTCTGATGGCACTGTCCTTACGCACAACTGTTTCAGCTCAGTTTTAGCCAACTTTTAATGTGCTCACTGGTTTTAGTTGCAGTCTCTCAGGATTTCTTTGGCTTCTGGTCTCCTTTGCTCTGGTTACATATTCATATACTTCTGTTTCTGTGGGAGTGTTGCTCAGAACTTGGATAAAGAAATGGCACGTCAGCTTTCCTGGTTTCCTGTGACCTTGATATTCTCAACACTTTATTTTTCAAATCTGGATGCCAGTGGGTAGGTTTCTAAATCTGTGGGTTTATAATCTGTAGGTTTTTAGGCTCAAAAATTAAAAATGCAAAGCAACTAAACAATTTAAGTACTGCACTATTATTTGCTTTTAATAATGCCATCACTCTAAAATTGATGAGCATTTCTATAAATTACATTTTGAATACTTCAGTAAAGGGTTTAGAGCTTAAAGTCATTTGTATTTGGAAACTTTGCTTGCTTTGTCACAATTTCTCTTAGTACTTCTGGAGTACATTCAGCCTCCGAAAAATTGAGTTAGTTCAAGTGTAGTTACAAAGCCTCAACAACACTGGAGTCTTATTGGGGAGTATATTTTCCAAAGAGATGTTAATGTCTGTTCATTTACTACAGCTGTATTTTGTTTTTTTGGTAGGTGGGAATGGCATTTTGAAAGATATTTAAGCACAGTTGGACAGGTGAAATGTCAAGAAGATTTGGTAAGTGAAAGACGATTTATGCAGTGCAATCTTATAGCTGCACATCTCCATTTCCATTTGTACAGTAAGTGCCTTAAAAGAATGTCCAAACTGTGGGCATTCAAGAATTCATAATTTACCTAATGCTTAACGAAGATCTACTTCCTTTGCATTTAATGCTTGTATATTTTATAGGATTTCAAAGAGATGAAGTAGTCCTCACTGCAATGGGCAGTTGCAAGTGGGCAGAAGAAATGGTAAGCGAGAATAATTGCAACTATAGAAAGTGAAACAGAGCTGGGATTTAGCAGGATAATAGCAGGAAAAAAGTTAAAAATAAAATAACTTTGTTTCAGCTAGTTGCTGCATGTTGAGAATATACTGCTGGGTTTTCATTTGCTTCTTTATGTATACTACACGCTATTTCTTAGCACTTATTTCTTTCATTTTGCATCTTTGCCTAAAGCATGTGTCAATATTTTATAACTGCTGATTTGCTGATTTCATTTTCATCCATTTTTGTTTAGTCGTTTCTAAAGAAAGGTGAGAAAGAGGGTGGC
>NW_010588219.1:137572-162708 GCF_000705375.1 Tinamus guttatus | reverse complement strand
AATACATGCTGTATTACTTCCAGGAAAAAAAAAATGAGGGCAAATCTTTCAATTCAAGGCTGTAGCTTAGCCATTTTGCCATAACTCACTAAACTCTTTACAAGTATTATTGTACAGTAGAGTGCTCCCACTTAAAATTTGCTTGTTCTTTCTTCCTGGTGTACCAGGGGCATGTGAGGCTGAATTCTTTATGCTTTAAGACCGAAAAGACCAAGTCTGATGACCAAGGCCAGCTGATAAGGTTCTTCAAGGTTTTGTTGCTCTCCTTTTATGAGCAGTATCCTGTGAAGAGGGGTCTTGCCAGTTTAATTCTGGTTTAAAAATCTTTTTTTCTCAGCTTTCTGCCATCCTGTTGCAATGTTTATTTTACACATCGCCAGCATGAGCTTCTGGCTTTCTGTCGTGAAAGTGGTCCCATGCCTCAGGTTATCACAGTGCAGTTAGTTAAACAAGTATAGCACAAGCTATCCTGAAGAACTGCAGAGATGGGTGCTCCACTTCAAGGCTTAAAAAGATGTTTCTTCATGGGAAGGCTCCTGTAAACATTTTTTTTTACCCTCAATGGCTCTGAAATATAGTATTTTCTTGATTAAACTGTCTGCTCTTGTGAGGCAGAGTAAGTAATAACAGTAAGAGTGAGGAACATGACATTTAATTTGCGTTTAGAGTTAAAATGAAAGAATGTTCAGATGGTATATGAAATTTGAAGATTTATCTGTCTCAAATATAAGTGTTTTGATGTGGAGGCAAAAATATCAGCTAATTTTCTTTACCCGCTAGGTGCATGTCTTCATACACTGAAGGTTACAAAATGGTTACAGCAGAACTAAATCTTTCACTTGCACAAGCAACATCATTTACTGCTTATCCTGGTTTAGTGTCTGTTGAAATGCAGAGGAACTGCTGACAAACATTAAGCTAACAGGCCTCACCAACACTTGCTTTAGATCATCAGAGCCTCATGATGCTGCTCTTCCAAGTAGTGTGCCTGCTACTCATTGCGGCCTCTGCCATGAACAATGTCTTTAAAAGAAAAAAGTCCTAAAACTTTCCCTGAACACCTTCTGGAAGGATACCTGGTGGAATAGAAAGACAGACATGTGTTGAAGCCGTCTAGAGCTGCTTCACCATAAAAACACACAGCTCTGCATATTCTGTAGCTGCGTACTAAAAGTATTAGAATTAATGGAGTGGAAAGAAAAACCAGAAGTGCATGTTTCTTATATTTGTATTCAACTATTTGGCCTGTCATAATGTGATATTTGGTAAGCACTTCTACCGGTTAGTCATTTCTTAACTATCTTTAAAATGTTGAACCAGTGATTAGAGAAATAACGACTTCTGTAGGAAGCAAAATGATTATTCATGATTACTCATATTTAGAAAATATTCTGACTACTCTTTTCTGCTTAAGTCACAAAACATGCCCTATGAAAGAACAAATTAGCTCAGTTTTGACCAAGTGGATACCAAAACAGTATGTACCCTCAAACTACTGCTAGATGATCAGTAACCTTATAGAAACTGAACAGCTTACGTTACTTGGAAAGAAAAATCACGTTAGGCCTTTTTTTTGGTGGGAGCTAGGAAGAGGATAAGGGAAGAATATATTCACAATACAGTTATAAAGAAAAAGGTCTCAATATTACCACTAATAATGCACTTGTCATGCGCTTACTTACATAAGTGGATGACCAAAGTTTTCATAGCTTTACTTCCAACACAATTGGTCTTTACCTACACTAATAGCTAATCTAATAATCTGTTAATAGCTAATCTTGGAAGGAGGGGCAAACCCTAGGCATGTCAAGAGGAGCTTGGTCAAGTAAGGTTGGCAAGTCGCCATCCTGATGCCTTACAAACCCAGCAGAAAGCCTGTAGCCAGTTGTGAGTAACAACAATATTGTATTTGCTGGGCTACACCATACCAGCTATGAAATGATATATGGTGTCTTCCTTAGTAATGTGATGCCATTTAGGGATGTTACTCTAGGACATGTTTTGGAGTTGCTTAAGCTGGATTTTCATACGTCATGTCATTTCTATGGCGCCACATTTTCTCTTCCAGTGGGAATTATGGGCCCCACTCCTGGCTTTTTAATAACCTGCTGTGGATGAGCCGTATTCCATTACACTTGGAGTCTTGACATTTCCTTTCTCCTGAACACTACCCACTATGGAATCTGGAGTTAGTTTAGGGAATATGAAATGAGAACTCCCCGGTGACAGGCTACTTTGAAAGTTGTTTTTTTGTTTACTTGTTTGCTTGTTTGTTTTTTATAGCAGCTATTTGTTTGAATTTCTCTGAATACATTACATTTACAAAAGCTTCAAGGAATGGTTGGTGAAGGGGAATGAAGAATGCAGTTAAGCACAGCATCCTCAAGAATTGTGGAGCAGGGTAAGACATCAGGCCCCCCATTTTGTTTTGGATTATGTGAGAGTCAGACAGCCATGAGATCTCAGTAAAAACTTGATTGTGTGCAGGAAGCAGTGCAGACATGCAGCCTGACTTCATGTCCGTGGAGATGCGAGCCCTTTTCTTTGGACAGAAAATATGAAAACATATAAGGTACCCATAGTCAGGGTTCTAATCTGAGAAGTGGTCTTCTAAAGGACATTTTTAAAGACATGTTGCTTTGGATTGCTCTACAAAAAAGAGTTAAGAAGGAATTAAGAAAAGAAGAAGCTGCTGGCTCTGGCTCCCAGGGAGGCTTTGTGCTGGCATAATCTTAGCATAATCTTTTAAGGAAAGTGGGCTTTATCTGCAATCTGGGCATTGAACAATTGGCTTTGTAGAAATAGTAAACAGTCCTAGTGTTCAGCCAGGGCCTTTATCCGAGCAGCATAGGCTCTCTAGAGCTACAAGGTAAAATTAGTGATGCCTATTTTGTCACTCAATGTTAAGAAGAATGATATAGAGTACATTTAGAGAAGGATCTACTGTGTTTAAGACAAAGCCTCCCTTACAATATCTCTGAAGATAGTCTGTTATGGAAATAATGATGCATTTTAAAACATTAAAGATGATCCCTTGCCAGGCTGCAGTATAGTGATAGTAAATAATGTGCTTTTCTTGCTTATCCTTCCTCTCATATTGACTGGCTCTCCCCTGTAGGTATGATAGACCAAAATGCTCACGCTCCTTTACTCCTTTGGGCTCTCTGAAAATTCAAGAGTGTTTGTGAAGTGACCAAAAGAGGTGCCATAGTGAGATAACTGAGAGATGACAAAGAAACGGAATACTTGCAGTCCCATGTGAGCTGTTACCTGAAATTTATCCATCTTTCACATAATTTGAGCACAAATTTTGCCTCAAAAAATGTTGGATTATATGGAGGGATAAGAAGGAAACAAACATCTGCTGTTAGCAAGAATTTCCATCACAAAACTGTATGGTAGAGTACTTCAGATGATAAAGTGTTTGTTCTAGGAAACAAGTTTCTAATAGCGTGGAACAAGGACATCTGCTTATTTCTGTCATATTATCACTCCAGTTATCGCTCCATGCATGTCGTTTATTTCTAGTTTTGTCTGGTTTTGAAGGAACAAGAAACCACAAGACCATTCTTAAATTCATTTAATGTTTAATTGCTGTCCTTATGAAGAGGTATAGTTCTAAAAAATACTTAGTATGTTCATTTTTAGATTGGCTCATTCCACCTTTGTGTCATTTCTTGCTCTTCATGAAGTTATTCTACCAGGGAATCAAGGAAACATCATCACAGAGTTATTAATGGCAAAAAAATGAAGATAGAGTGCCATACATGTTGGAATTTTTCTTCTTTGCTTTGAATTGGTTAAAGGGCAGGAATTGTTTTCATATTTTATTTGCTTTTATGCCAGCACCATTTTCGACTGCCTTTCCATTGCTTGTGCTCCCTCTTGCCCTTTCTCTTTGGGCACCTGTGATGGCTCCAGAAGACAGGCTTTGCAAAGGATTTCTGAGATTTGCAAAGGATTTCTGCCGCATTTGGTTTGACATGTTTTCACAGTTGTTTGCTTTCCCCACTCAAACTCCTCTATTAAATGTCACAGCTGAGGATCCAATTTTTCTTCTAAGTCATGGAGTCTCCCCTTGGTCTCTCTGGTAGCAGTATCTTTGCCTGACCCCGATTCTTGCTTCACCAGCTCTCTCGTCTTGCCTGCCCTCAGATTTGCAGTCAATGTGCTTTCTATCTGTGTAGTGACATCTGCTTATCTGTTGCTCCATTGGGTTTTCCAGGCGTCTCTCTCTGTTTTGGGGAAGTTAGTGTTGTTTCCAGTTCCACTGCTGTGCTCTGAGCAAGGTCTGCTCAGTTAATTAAAGATTTCTGACCACAGTTTATATAAGAGGCAGATGCTTGGACACATACCAAGTTTTGCAAAAGCTGCCAGCCAAAAAGTATGATCACGCAAGAGTGGTCAGTAGTTGGGTAGATTGCTTGAAATGTGTTTTTAATAGCAAAACAATCACTTTAAGTACAGGAAAGCAAATCACACACATGTGACATGACGTCTTTGGCAAGCTTGGCAGTAACCTTTTCCTTTTGTCTCTCATGCTCATCTCTTATTGCTGATCTGTTTTCCTTTCTCCTCTAGAGAATGACAAACAATTTCACTAATATCAGACAGCAAATTTTCTCTTCATATTTCTCTGTTTTCTAGAACACATTACGTCTCCCCACATAGCTGACAAATTGAATAGAAATTACCACAGAATTAAGTTACAAGATAAGTTCTTTGTGATTCAGCATTTCTCAGAATGGCAAATGCACATCCCTTCTGCTCATAGCATTCTCAGCTTAGCATTACTTCTAGCAATACTGCTTTGCAGCAACTTAACCAGACAGATTACTTTCATCTGCTTGTTTTCAGCAGCTCATCTGTTCCAGGGCTGGGTATGCAGGCTTCTTTCTATCATCTTTATCTCTGTGATTAACTGCCAGAAAGGATATCTGCCCCCCTTCCAGTTTAGCCCATGTTTACAGTTCTTGTTTAATCCATCTTCACTTATGCTAAGCTATTGGTTGTCCCAAAAGGAGTAGGAGACAAGGATATATTAAAGTTATGCATTTAGAACATGTAGAATACATGAATTAATTTACAGTTCATAAATGGAGCAAATAAAGATTTCATGAGTCATCATGCACCAGTTACCATAGAAATGCTGAAAAATTTACTTGAAATTTAATACCGTTTCCTTGCATTATTGCATTATTATCTCTTTGCATCTTACAGCGTCTCTCATTTATAAAAACTGCTGGCTTTTTGTCTATGGGCAGTCTTTAGCTAGCTCCCAGAAATGCCCCTCCAGAGGGTAGAAAGAGTGCAGGCAATGGTGCCATCTCTGCCAAACTGAAAGGCTTCCAGCTACGAGGCTTTGCCTTTTGTTCTTAAGTCAGCTTTTTTTTTCCCTTTTTTTCTTTACCCTGTATTCTATTGTGCCTTCTGTTTCTTTGATTGAAATCCCCTGTCAAATGCTTTTGAAAATCTAAATATAACTCCTGTGAATTTATATCCTCCTAAATATATATCCCGTGAATTTACCTTTACTCTAGTTGTAAGACCTTCAAAGGACTCTTGCAGGTATGATAAATGTTCTTACCACTGGCCAAAGAAATCTGGGATATCACTTCAGTTGTGCATGGATCCTATGGCATTTTTAAAACCTACACATTGCGGCAACTTTATACTAGCACTTTATATGGCAGGCTTTTCAAGTTAGAGCATCAGTGCTATTGCTAGAATCACTTTTAAAACAAAAAAAAATCTCCAGCTACAGAAACTTGTGAGGATTTTCAGTTATTGAGGAGCTGAGCTCTTTTTAGATACTTCTTACACTAAAATAAGCTTCCAAAGAATAACAAATGAATTTCTGAAATTTAGTGATAAAATGATGCAGAAAAAGAATGCATAATATGTACTTTTCAAAAGTAGTACAAACCTGTTGTTTTTAAAAGAAAAAGAATAATCTTTGTTATAGTTTATTTAAGTCATACTAACACTCTTCAGGACAGGAAGCGTAAATGCATAGATATTATTTAATAATATTATTTGTTAAATGTTATTTTTTAACATTTTAACATTTTAACATTTGTTAAATGTTAAATTTGTTAAATGTTATTATTAATGTATTTTGGCTATTTATATAAAACATGAAAATTTCTTTAAAAAAATCAGCTGAAAATAGCTGAAAGCTAGGAAAGTGTCCTAGAAGTATCACATATCCTATTCTTATTCTCTCCTCAGCATTCACTTCCATTATTTCTGGGAATAGAATATGGGGCTAGATGGGCCCTTGGTCTGAACCTGGTCACCAGCTTATGTGTATAAATTTGGACAGATGCTTATCAAATTGATACATCTGTTTATTCCACAAGGAAAATCCAAATGTGTATACATATATATTTTATATATATACATAAGCAGAATATGTATATATAAAAAATAGGATTCCTTGTGCAATTAATATCATATACGTAATTTTCTGCACATAAAATTTTATAAGTGTTGAAAATGCATTAGAATAGCTTTTAAAAAATCACCAGGTGAGCTATAATTTGGATGACAAACTAAGGTTCTCTATGATAATTTATTATGGAAGGTATTCACATTAAAATTGATTGGATTACAATTAAAAAAAAAAAGGAAGAAGAAAAATATGTTTGCCTTCTGGTTATCTTACAGCCTTCTAGAGATTCTGATCAACATCCAAACTCAGATCTTTTGAAAAGAAAACATGAAGGGTCATTTCAGGTTTCCATTTCTTGAGTTTCCTACCCCAGGAAATGGAGTTCAGGTGTTCAGTATTGCCCATTAATATTGGCTGCCCTGAGTTGCCGACAGATAGTAAAAATTACATGACTGCAGTCTATGTAGCTGCCTATGTGGTAGACAGAGATGTTGATACGGTATAAGCTGAACATGTCCAAGAGGTACCTTCTTAGCAGGTGTCTATAGATGAAGTGAGCTTTTTTCTTTCTTCACAGGTTTATGAGGGTATTTAGAAGTTGTTTTGAAAGCAGGGGGACTATTTATTTCTGTAGTTGCTTCTTTGTGCTGCTACGTAGCGGGGCTTATTAAATCTGAGAATTAACTTAAAATGTCAGTTGCTAACCTTTGGAACAAGAGTTCGCAGAGCTTTTATGTCAGGCATATGTAATTAAGGGACTAAATTTCATACATCTTTTCCATAGAGGACTTTTTTATTGGGACCACAAGCAGCTCTTTGTTCTGGAAGCTGCAGAAGTCCAAGAACAAATGTTAAGTATTCCACCGTTTGGTTTCATGCTTTCTAATGAATACCTACAAAACAGAGCTAGAATAAAAATAAAAATAGTCCTCGCAGAGTTCACTTTGTGCAAAAAAGCTTCTATATGCAAATAAATTTGCCCTTAGAAAAAGTCTCATTTCATTTTATATGGACCTTCTATCTGACCAGGAATCCATTTAGAGTTAGTGGGGAACTTCACAAGGCCAACTTTTATGCTTACTCACAAGTTACACTGCAAAATTGTGCATGACAATTGTTAAATGAAAAACTAAAAGGATTAGTTCTCGTTGTGGTATACCTGGTAACTTCCTTTCTTTAACTTAAAAGAGAATGGCTATAAAACAGTTCACTAAAACTATTTTTTCTGTGAGGAATTAGTTCCGTCCTTTCTACACCTAGAAAGAGGTGGGAAAGTAGAGGGGAAAAAAAAAACATGAGCAAAAAACAGGCTGCAAAAAAGGTTCAAGAGCATTCATTTGGTGTGTCCAGGGTAGTCAGTAAGGCATTCATATGCTGAGCCACAAATATTTCCAGTCATCTAGCAAATCATGAATGATGATGAAGCTCATCTCCCGTGTTGGTAGCTTTATTACAGATCCACTCAAGATTCATGCTCCTCAATCTAGTAATAGCCTCCTATGCTGCAGTATTACAGGTCGTACCTGTGACTGGAGAGCTCATTACACAGCTTGTTCATATTTACATCCATATTTACAGTGCTTCATTAGAATACCTCCCAGACCATTTCTCAGACAGTTAGCTCACCCGGACTTTGCTACAGTTCTTATTCAAAACAACAAAAAAAAAAACATTTTTGAATTAGATCCTTCTCTCATTTTCTCCAGTGTCAAAAAGACAGAGAAACTTTTATTGCTGCTGACTGCAAATTCCATCCCGTATGGATCTTCAAAGATTAAAAGAAAAAAATAAAATAAAAAAAAAAAGGCAAGTAAATAAATGACTTTGCTTTGGATAGAGACCAAGCCTGTAGCACTTCAGATTTCATTCCCAAAAGGAAGGGATCAGATCATTAATGTATATACAATTGGGAAAATAACATTCTTGCATTATAGCTCCGATAATTCAACTTACCCAATATTTCTGTGCAATGCCAAAAGAAACAGTGTCAGAAAGCAGTAAATAAAGCTGTGTGTTAATACGAGTCTAAATTATAAGCTGCCACATGACTAATGCTTGTGTCTAAACCGTCTGGGATAAAAACTTATCGGTGCTGTCAGTCTTCATGCTTCAGGATGTAAATTGATCCCTCACAAAGGTCAGTAAGAATTTTTTCCTCTCACATCCTGTTCTCCCTTGTTTCGCTGCAAATTTGTTGAATATGAGTATATTGATTGTTTGCATTCTGGTTTATTTGCTTTTCCCTGGTTCTGACTCTTGCTGGAAATTAAATGAAATATTGGTCTAATCTAATAAAGCAATTCCTGGTCATATTTGTATCAAGCAGAATTGAGGAAATAAGTTGCCTCATGTGAGCTGGTTAACACGTTATTTGTTTTCCAATAGCCAGAAAGAGAGTTGTGTTAGATCTCAGTCTTTGGAAGATTAAGCTAAGTGCTGTCATCAAAATAAAGGGTTGTAAACCAATAAGCTGTTAACTGAAAACCTGCTCTTTTTCCATGACAGACAAGCAGAGAGAGGTTAAAAAAAAAAACACACACGCAAAACAATTGCACTCAATTTCCTGAAAAAAATTGCAAGCAAGATGTTGCACAAGAAAATAAGGACGCTTTAAAGAGAGAAGGACACATCCCAGGCAGTAATCTCAGACTGTGCAGGCATGCAACACTTGTGCTGAAAATACCTTACCCTGCCTGCTCCCCATTCAATTTTGCAGGTGCCACTTTCCAATCTAGAGAACAAACACCTATTTTGTGAGCTATGAGTGTTGTTACAGGTGGAGTTAAATGTAGTGACATGGAAATTATCTGCATAAGGAATTTCTTTAAAGCACCAAAATAGTTGTAGGAGAACAAACCATATTGGGATCTAACACAATGGTGCTCCCAAAAGGTTTGCTGCTTAGAAATCAGTTATAAAGGTGGCGGTTTACAGCGGCGTACTGTCGCTGAGGACCGAAAATAGTTGTGTTATGCATATGAACTAACAAAGTTTCTTGCAAATCATGGTGAAAGTGTTTTCATGTGGCAGGAAAAGCAGCATGGTTGGGCTTAGCTAGGGATGGGCTCTACAGCCAGTAATACTCTTAAGTGGGTGACTGAGCTCTCTAAATCTCTGACTAGGGATATCACTCGTCTTAATTACTTGTGGATTATCTGTTTCAAAACGCTGCCTTATTCCTGAAAAGGTCGCATTGCTGATACAGCGAAAGTCAACTTGCTAGATGGGTTCAATTAATGCTTTCTTATGTTTAGTTACACAAACATAATTAACTGTGAGCAATACCAAACCCTGTAAAAAGCAGATTTATCAGCTCAGGGAATTTTTTTTTCCCCCCATCTCTCTTCATTTCACTCCCTGAAGACAAGAGAAAAGGAAAAAAAAAAGAAGAGGAAGAAGAAGAAGAAAAAAGAAAGAAAATCCAGTCTGGTAGTATATAGAAGGTGGAGACATTTATTATTTATTAGCTTTCAGAAATGGAAATTTGATAGCTGGAAGTAATTACCAAAATTATAAGGAATTATGGGAAAAGTCATTTCCTAAAAATAGTGTGATTTCAACCCCCCAGAATCAGGAGGGTAAAGCACAAGCAGAAAATAAATCAGGAAGGGTTTAGAAGGTATTAGTACATTATTTAATATGAGTTTGTTGCCATTCTTTGCTGCAGTGCAGAATGGAATTTTAGAATACAAAGAGTACAGCACAAATTTATTAATGCTATTTGTAAATGAACAAAAGAAATCTACACCAATTTATGACACTCTTTGTGGAAAAAGAAAAGAACTTTAAGGAGTAATTTTAATAATTGTAAAAGAGATAGATTGCAGGCTTGCATTAGGAATTAGCAGTCAATCTAAGAGCAGAAAACTCCTGAATTGATTGAAAGCAAAATAATTTCCTTCCATTACACTCAATGTCAGTAAACTTTTGAGTGCTTATAGTGCATGATTGTTTCTCACAGCAGAGAGGAGGTATAACATAAAGCAAGTGATTATTATGTGTGTCATTTATCAGCAGAGGGTGAAACATATCTGTTTTGGGGTGGCACTGCAAGAAACAGTTTAGGTAGGAATCTCCTGGTCAAGATGAGCCATAGGTGTGCTGCTTTTATTGATGCTGAGTTTCATGTTTTTCCTGCAAATAAATTTATGGCTATATGCAACTCGTGTTGTTTTTAGGCGGCAGCATATATGACAGAACTGCAATATGTTTAGGATCACCTGGTCTGACTTTCCAGGTTTCAAACGGAAGAGCTGTTTCCTAGCTGTAATAGAGAGGCCGTGCTGCTATAGTGCAGAGAAAAGTTGAGCTCATATTTACTACATAATATTGTAAAGTCATGAATATATTTGGTGAGCATGCTTTCTTGTGTTACTCTGAATTTTTTCTCCTATTAACTAAGAATTCACCAGCATGCAAGTTCTCCCCACCCTTTTCGTCTGATCCCTATCTATCTTTAAGTACTGCTTAAATAGTGTTCTGATGGTCCTATAAATGAGACTATAATGAATGGCTATAAACTTCATATAAATGCTGATATGATAAAGCTCACCTTTTCTGAATCTTTGGAAATTTATTGCAGCCCTGATGCCACTTTTTATGTTTGTTTGAAATATATCTACATATGTCTTTCTTTAGAAATTGCTCAAATTATGATTGAGTGATCACAGCAAGCAATCTAGTCAGGATTTAGGTGCAAATAAGGTCAGGTGATCATTACCTTGTGTACCTACAGCTGCTTCTCTATGAAACTGTTCTGCACTAGAAAATTAGAGGAAGATTTAATTGCTTTGTGTGGCCTTAGGGTACCTTTTGCTTCCCTAAAACTGACACTTCTCAAACTGCCCTTATCATATCCTTCCTTTCTTTACTTACATATCTGCATACAGTCTTTGTCACATTTTTGTTTTAAGCAATGCAACTTGGGTATTTTGGCAAAATAGGTGTTAGTAATTCTCATTAATACTATGCTCGGGCTCTTTGTTTGTGAAAACTGGCCTGGTTCCTTACAAGTTGCTGGGTATGTGGCAGTTTTATATGCCATTTCAGTCTGATCCATGTGTCCAGGACACTAACATCACTCAGCACTTTGGGAGATTTCCGCTCTCATTCTTTCCAGCTTTCTTTTTTTTTTCTTTTTTTTTTTTTTTGATATCTCCTTTAACCCAGAAGCCCCCCTGTCTCCCTTTGTTGTCTAGTTAATCTTTGGCTTTCCATGAAGTACGTCTGAACTAGACCTCTAGACCTGGGAATTTTCGTGGCCAGTCTAACTTGGTGACTGTTGCTAACCAATTTGCTTCTACTGCAAACTAAGTTATAGTATGGTACAAGGACACTTCATAAAATCCACCTTCAGAGTGCACCTGTACTGACAAGTCTGGCTGTGCCCATGGATGGGCGAGGATCAGTGTCATTTATTCTGCAAAGGAGCTTCTGCTGTTTTCAGGTGGTACCCCCTATCCCCTCTGTAATAACGGTGTGCTACCAGCTCTGCTATATTATAACTTCTTCTGGAAGTTGTAATAGCTCTAAAAGCATACTTAAGCTAAAGCTTGGCATAATAAACCTCATATCTAAGAGCAGGTGTGAAATTATCTAGTCATTTTTAGTGAGTAATAGAAGAGGGCTGTTGAAGCAGTTACGTGAGAGAGATGACAGGAAATTGCAGGACAGTATGAATTGATGTGTCTGGTCAAACATCAGCTTCCATTTCTCTCTCTGATAGACTGCTTGCATCTAGCCGAGTGCTTTTGCTGCCAGGCCATCCTTCTCTCTGCTCTCCTTCTCATCCTTCTCTCTCATCCTTTTCCTTCAGGAATTTGCAGTCAGAGAGGCAAAATGTGTGGGGGAGACCGGGGAGTTGCTGCTCTGGAGCTTGGACAGGAGGTCAGGGCCCTTTGGTTCTTTCAGTTCTGCCAGCAGTGTCAACAGGGTCCCCAGGCTAGCATAATTTAGTAATTATTAGGAATTCACATTGGTAAGCGGGGACCATTCTCCGTGTGGCGTTTAAGCTACAAAATATAAAATGAGAGTATTAGCATTATAGGGCCATGAATACCCTTCCAAGTCACAGCTTCCCACCTCCTCACCCCAGAGATAAATGTGTCATAAACTGCTAAAGTTCCAAATCAGCTGCCTTTCCTTGTTCTGAAACAAACAGAAATGCTTCTGTTTGCTTGCAGTCTTTTTCAAAATTTCAGTATGAAGTTAATAAGTCTATTTTATGGAAATGCATGCATTTGTTCTGTAAATAAATGTCACTTGATAACGATAGGATTCTTTTTTACCTTTCGCTTCATTTTCTGGTACTTTAATTGATAAACATACACTAATGAAATAAATCTAGCATTCTTATTGCCCACACTCTGAAATTATTTCCAGAAAAGAAGATTTTGAAAGTTGTAATTAAGCATCTATTCCCTAAATTGCCATAAAATAGCGAGGATTCTTTTTAGGACCCTGGTGGGAACAGTCCACCCAATATGTTAAAGGCAAGGACTTACACAAGATCTCAGCTCTCTTAATCATTCTAACATAGCTTCAGCTGTGCATTTTTAGCATATATTTAGACCAGTATAATTATCACCTTGAGCAGCTGTGAGAAAATATATGTAGTACTGCAGTTGCTTAACTACTATGCGCCAAGCACAACACACAAAATCTTGCAAAGTGCAGGGTCATGTTTATTTGCTCTAATAAGGCTGGTGCTAGGATGGCCAAGTGCACTGGCTCAACTTTCTTCACTTTGTTGGATGAAGGAATTTAAAAAGGTGTAAAGTGCAGCCCAGAGGTAAGATAAATGGAAAGGTCGTATCAGTAACACTAATGTGTTACTTCAAATAATGCTATATTGGAAGGAGGTGTTTACTGGTAAATATTTTTTTCCGCAGTAGTGCAACTATTTGTCCTTGTGTGGTATCTAGGCCTCCAGTGTTAATTTCTGCACTTTACAGTGTCCATAAAAGATATGAGAATTGCTTTGAACTGTCTTGTGTGCTTCTTTTAAACCTCAGTGAGAAGATGTGCATTGAATTATTTTAGCAGATTTTGAAATGTGATATAACTCTTAACAGTTGGACTACGGGTCTGTCAGTATTAAAATACTAGATTTTTTTTTTTTGGCGTAAAGATCCAAAATAGATCATACTAGCTATTTATTAAATGGTTTAGTTTGTTTCCCACCTACATTCTTTTTATTGTAGATATTTGTATTCACCTGTTATTCGTTTGATTCTTGAGCTTGTAAAGCTGGTTGAGTTCTAGGTTTAAAATCATTAGAATCATTATCGTTATAGTTGGAAAAGACCTTCAAGATCATGGAGTCCAATGGTAAACCCTTCAACACCCTGCCTGCTAAATCATGTTCCTAAGTGCCTCCTCTACACATATCTTGAACAGTGCCCAACACTGGGGGCTCCAACACTTCCCTGGGCAGTCTGTTCCAATGTTTGCCTACTTTTTCCATGTAGAAATTCTACCTAATATCCAACCTGAATCTCCTCTGGTGCATTAAGGCCATTTCCCCTGGTCCTAATGGTAATTATTTTGGAGAAGAGATTGTCCCTGGCCTCACTACAACCTCCTTTCAGGTAGTTGTAGAGAGCGATAAGGTCTCCCCTGAGCTTCCTTCTCCAGACTAAATAACTGAAGCTCCCTCAGTTGCTCCTTGTGATGTCTGTGCTCCAGGCCCCTCACCAGCTTCATTGCCCTTCTTTGGACACCGTCCAGCACCTCCGTGTCCTTCTTGCAGTGAGGGGCTCAAAACTGAACATAGGATTCAAGGTGCAGCCTCACTACGGCCAAGTACAGGGGGATGATCACTTCCCTGGTCCTGCTGGCTACACTTTTCCTGGTGCAGGCCAGGAGGTCTTCATGGTCACCTGGGCTCACTGCTGGCTCATGTTCAGCTGGCTGTCGAGAAGCACCCCCAGCCCCTTTTCTGCCACACAGCTCTCCAGCCACTCTGCCCCAGCCTGTAGCGCTGCATGGGGTTGTTGTGACCAAAGTGCAGGACCCAGAACTTGGAGCTGCATGGGGTCATATGGTTGGCCTCAGCCCATTGATCCAGCCTCTCCAGATCCCTCTGCAGAGCCTTCCTACCCTCAAGCAGATCTACTCTTCCTCCCAACTTGGTGTCATCTGCAAATTTGCTGACGACAAATTGTTTCACATGCCTAAGCACAGTTTGAAGATCTGGTCCTTCTGTTTCATGCCGCAGGGCTGACTGTTAATACTTGGAAATGCTGCTCAGCTGCATTAGTGGTGACTCTAATGCAGAGGGGAGCTGTCAGCTTCCTCTCTTCTCAAGTTTCATTTAGTGATGTAACATAACTGATCCTGGTCTCAGCTCTTCATATAAAACCAGCAGCTTTTTGGCTCTTTTGCTGTCACATAACCATAGTGTAATGCTGGATTTAGCAGGGTGAAATGAGGATTTTCATCTCTTACTTCCTCCTGTGTCTCTCTCTGAAGCCAGTAATAGCAGTACCCCCTGCAGGTGTTCAGGGTTGTTATTCAGGGAGTGAGAGGCTGCTCCTCTTTCTGAACAGAAAATTGAATTAAGAGTGAAGCTGCAAGTACTTTAACCTTGGATGAGGGAGGAAGTCTTTGGTTTAGAGCTGAACTCGGTGCTCAGGAAATTGCATAATTTGAATACTTAAGTTTTTGGCAGGTGCAGTGTTTCTGCCAGATTTGGGGGAGCAAGGGGGGGGGAGCACAAGAATAACTCTGAAACAGTGCATTTGGAATGAAAACTAGACACATTGTAATGGTAGTGCTGTCTCAACTTCTTTTGCAAGTGTCCTTTCACTTTTTTTCTTCATTTTATTTTTGGCTGGTCATGCACTACGTGTTTTGCTTAAAAACCAAGCTGCTTCACTTGCAGATTTGGCTTCTAAACTTGGCTTCTCTGCAGTAAAAATAAATAAATAAGTAAAAATCCATATCATGTCAGCTTCTGAAGATAGAAGTAAAGAGTTTCAGATATCTTCAGACAACTTCTCTCCTGGAACAGAAATGAATAATGACCTAAGCAGCTGTAGAACTAAACTAATCTGAACAGCTGTAGAGCATAGATAGAAAGTGGACTTGGTCCTATAGTAGATTTCTGCTCCCTGGGAGTCTTTTATATTTAAATACCACTGGATAAATCACATTTTAACAGTTTTGTTTCCTTTCTTTTTTTTTCTTTCTTTCTTTTAAAAGAAAGACATCAAAATATAGGCAGCGACTAAGATTAAACAGGCAAAACTTTATCAGGCTTCAGAATTAAGGATTATCAACTTGTGAAATGATGGAGATAAGAAGAACCTTTAAAGAGAGGCATTTTTTTAGTAAAAATGCTGAAATTTCTGCATGAGTGAGTACCTTTGCTGTGGTCAGCACAGATTTGTTGATATAAAAAGATTAGGTCAGTTTCCAAGAGGAAAAAAAAAATCCTAAATTAGAAGAAATGTTGAAGTTTCTCAAAAATATTTGAATAATTTTATCAGAGAAAAAAAACTGCTAATGTGTACAGTTTTGTTACTCTTTGATGCAGCAGATGCAGTTCATAAAAGTGTGTGTGTGTAGCTAAACTTGTCACAATACACCCCCTCAGTAAGAGTTCTTTAATCTCTTGCTTTGTTTGTGACTACTTCGTAAGTTAGATATTCAGAGGAGTATAACTGCTGAAGCACAATTGCGTCAGGCTTTAGTTCATGCCTTAAGTAATCTATTCAAGATGTGTGCTGCAAGATTGCTATAGTAGCTTTCTTGTTGTCACATGCCTGAAACTGAGCAGATGTCCAACCAAATTGTGAAAAGTGCCAGTGGTTTCCTAAGGCGATGTTTCTGCCAATTGTGGGAACTGCACTAAACCCATCCTTTCAGTGAGGTTCTCCTGGAAAGCACAACTGCCTTAATATCAGAAGTGATTATCTGTATGGACGTTTGACGTGCCAGCAGTGTCAGCTTTTAAAGTCAGGCTTCTTACAGATGAAATGAAGCTCGTAAGACGCCTGCTTCCCTTACTCCATAAGCACCAGTGTGCTGTGCCTTGGTCCCTGGAAGCTGCCGTGTCTCCTCAGGAAGGCAGCTCTTCCTTACCATTTCCTAGGGCTGAGAGAACCAAGCAGGAGGGAACTTCATCCCTGCAACACCAAGTGACTAAATCAGGTGCATGATTTTGTTGCAGCTCTGAGCAAACCATCCTCTCTTGCTCCTGCATTCTTCCAGCTTTTCATCTGAAATACAAGGAAGCATTTTTGTTAAATGTGCTTAATGTGCTTTTTTTCCTTTTTTCTTTTACACCAAGGATGAGAGGAAAAGAAATTAAAATGCCTTCTGTCCTTCTGTTGGTGCTGTGCAGAAGACTCTCCCGAAAACAGAATTCAGCTTTCGTGATGGCAATAGATAAGCAAAAATAGTTGGCCTCCAGTCCAGTTCTTTAATTTTAGACCCAGTAAATTACAGCACGGCTGCCAGATGGTTTAGTATCATCTTATACAGCTGGTTGAAAAACAGGATCAATTTTCATAAAATTGAGACATTTCTGCTACTAAAAACTGTACTAAATTGAAAACTGCACACTAAGTAAATTTTCTGCTAGCTCTTCTAATGCAATGATGTGCACTGAAGTCTTGTAAGTGCAGTTTGTATGTGTGGCTTTAATCTTTCTTTGTAAAATCTTCTTTTACTATGCTACAAAAAGTTTAAATCCTGCTGTGCTTAAAAGCATAGTTTCATTTCATACACCTTGTATCACTCCACCATACTAAGGGAAAGCTCCACTGCAAGCAATGGGCCTTGCTAAAGGTGTTGGAGTTATCAGGACATGACTTTCCTGTCTGTGTTATTTTATGCCTCTTCATCAGCGGTCAGTGTTGTGTTGTCTTCGTGTAAAGTGTTTTATTGTTACTGAAGTTTTTAGAGTTCTGCTGTACCTCCTGCAAGCCTGTATGCAATCAAGAGAGCTGCTTACCTGCCTGTCTCTGGAGGATCCTATACCTGTGCTTGAGGCAGGCAGACTTGTAGTTGTCTGATTGTGTTATTTTAGAATTAGAATGTCTTCCATGACAAAAAATCCACACTGGACTAACAACTTATAGTTCCTTACTCTAAACAGAAGGAATTTCCTGCTCCCTCAGTAGTTCAGGTTTATAGGTATAGCTCCTACTTCTTTGGAAACTCCAGCAATGTTTTACCTCACTTAACACATAGACATGCAAAGACTTTATATACCTGGTATCAATGCATATATCGATATATTTTTTTTCCAGTAAGTTTTGTAAGTGATTTGCCTCTCCTGTTTTTAGGCTGGGACAATGTCTGTTTTTGTCCCCACGCTTCGTTGCACTGAAATTATGCTTGAAGTAAATGCATGCTGTGGGAGTAACTCTTGGTTGCTGGTGTTGAACTTGATTATTTCTGGCCATGAGTTGAGCTGCTGGGTTCCTTCTGCAGACAAATTATCGCCCACCTGTTCTTAAAGCACGCAGACCTTTGATGAACTCAAAAGGCGGAACTAGTCCCATGCTGACAAGATGTAGCTCCAACCACCCCTTTTAATAAGCTACTTTCCTCTTGCTTCTAAATTTAGCTAATTAGCTTTAAAAGGGACCAGCTTGTAGGCAGGCATAAGGTGAAAGGCAGAAATCAGATATTTTCATGCAAAGTGGGAATTGCTTTCCCATGGAGGACCCAAAAAACATATAATCGTGTTTTGTTGTCTTCCAGCATCAGGAATGTTAACTCCTGCACGTCTGCTGGGGGGTTGTGTTACTGAAAGGTGCCAATGACAAGTTGTAGGACGTGCCCTTTTTCATGGTGTTCTCTAAGATCTGCCACAGCATGATTTTGCCTTCAGCATCACCAGAGTTCCCCAGCATGGGCCCACACAGATCAACAGTTTTGCTGAGCTTGATTTAGATCAAACTATTTAGGTTTTCTGCTAGTATCAGAGGGCAGATTTCTTAGTTCTCCTGACACTAACTCCTCAGTACTTGAGAACTCTTATTTTTAAATGCCCAGTGTCACTTTTAAGGCACGGGAGGATGACTCTGCGGTGAAAATGTTGTTATTCTCCAACTGATGGTAAAAATCTTGTCTTGCTCCTCCAGAGCTTCCATATCCTCCTGAACTTAAATGGTGTTGGATGACCCTCTTTTTTTTTTTTTTCCTTCTCTCCTTTCCCTATTTGATTTGTTCAGCTGTTTGTTCCTTTACAGATTTTTTTGGTTCCTTTTATACTTTCGCATAATACTGATGTCCTGAATGTAAATACTTATTTTTTTCCTTAGTTATAAATATAGCCAGAGAGTTGTTCTGAACAATTAACTAAGTCAGAATTGTGCTGTAGCCAAGTAAAACCTATTATATAAAAAATCATTTATATTCTAAGCTGATATGTGGTAAGATAGGGGTAATTATTCATTGTATATGCTACTTTCCAAGGAAAAGAGAATTCTTTGATTTATATTCTTGAATTTATTAACTGAAGTACATTTAATCCTCCAGAGAGCCTTTTCAAATTATGCAGTGTGGACACAAAGGTTAAACATAAGGCAGAAAACTTGAGTTCAGCTTCAGCTTTCAGTTATCCTCTTAAAATATTGTGACAGTCAAGACCATCAAAAGCATTAATACAGGAAGAATTTTGGTCTCTTAATGCAAGAGCTGTTTTTGTTGTTGTTGTTTGTGTAATTGCTTTGGTTTCTTTGAAGACCATCTGGAAGATTTGACCTCAGATTTACTAGTGCAGAACAGGAGTGTCTGATCTTTGAGTAAATGTTGAGCTTTGTGGGCACTATGCCAGAAGGTGCATACTGTGTCATCCGCAAATGGGATCAGTGTGGTGATCGTCCAGACCTGTGAGAGAGGCAAACTTGAGTCCATTCCAGCTCAGCTTTCCAGGCTCATGCAGACAGCTCTTGCTGTCAAAAATAGTTCACAAATTTCACTGTGATTTGATTTTTTTTTTTTTAATAGGATGAGGCTTGGTCTTGCAAGTAAATGAACCTGCAGTGTTTCCCCCCATTGTATCTGCTCAGGAAAAGAATTTGGTAAAATTTTCATGCTCACTGTTGCCACTGTAAATATTGAATATGCAATTTGTAGAATGACAGTTTTTTTCCTTCATTCCCTGTCTTCCTGGGGCTCTTTCCACTTCAGTGGGTATCGGTATTCTCTAAGAAGATGAAAATTTGGGATAGATCAGAGCCTTTCTTAAACTGAAGGTAGTGAAACTAGTCCATCTGCTGAAGTCTCTGTCTGCACCTGAGTACAGTGACTGAGGAACTAACTTGGTGTCATCGGCTGCACATATAACTTCTTAATTCATAAAAAGACAAGTGTTCTCCAGTTTAAACAGTTTTGAAACCCACATCGCTTTTTTTTTCTCCTCTTTGAGTCTTTTTCAAATGTTTCCTGCAAGACTGAATAGAATTTATGAGAGATTTGAGATTAGAGTTCAAGTGGTTTACTCTTCAATGGTGTAGGTTGATATCATAGAATCATAGAATGCTTAAGGTTGGAAGGGACCTCTAGAGATCATCTACTCCAACCCCCCTGCACACGCAGCATCACATGGTGATGAAAGTGGCTTAAAAATACAAAAAAAAAAAGTCGTCTGTACATTAACATTTCTCTGGAAACACTAATCTCTATTTTCTAAACTCTACCAGATTTCCTATGCCTTCATTTTAATTGCATGTGCTGATTAAGCAACTTGTAGTCCATATGTTCTTTTTTTAAAAAAGGAGAGATCTTGTGTCTTTCCACTCCTATAGTGCCTAACTTCTTAGTGCAGAGTAGGTTCTCTAAAAAATATTTTCTTCCAATTTTTCAGACTGAAACACAGAGGATTTCTTTATATTAACAGCCAGTCAAACAGCACTAAAAAATGTTGTACCTGCTGATATTTTGTCATGTCTTAAAATTTGTTCAGAGTTACAGCAATTGGGGACAGCAATCTCAAAGAGTACTGAGATAACTTTGCAGTATAGTTAATGCTGCATAACATACTGGTGATGAAATATCTCTTAAGGAATATGAAGTGTAGTGGGTTTTTCCCCACAGGTTTTTCCACATCTTTCTTTTACAGTAAATCTATGCTGGTTTAATTTTTATATATTTCCTCTCAGGGTGCAACATGGAAAGCCGATAGTGAGACAAAATCTCCCAAGTTGCTTTTTGCTATCTTTTTTCCTGCTGTTAGTAGATATTACTGTCAACTATTCAGGGTTATTGTCTGATTAAAAAAAGGGAAGGTTTTTGTTAAAAAAACAATGCTTCACAGTTTTTTCTATTGTAAATGGCTAGCATTTGCTTGACACCTTCACAGGTTCAGATAAAACTTTTAGGGTTGACTATAAAGGAAGTTACTGTGGTCACCTGAATTCTTTCTGATTTGGTTACTGTTGACGGTGTGTTAAATGTGTGTATCTCATAGGCCCTTGTCCTCTGTTAAGTATGATGAGCTACTAGCTTGGAATTCTCCAAGTATAAATGTATATGTATAGTAGGTCTCATCAGAAATAAAGTTTCAAGGCGGTGCAGCAATGTCTTGGGTGTGACAAAACAAAGCAAACTCTTTAGGTTAGGAAAGAGTACTTCATTTTCTAGAAAAATCCAGGCCCTTGGTGGGCACCCATTTAGGCATGCAGACAGACAGGGGTTATGTGGGGCCCAGGAGATGAGGTCCGGGGAGCTGGAGCTGGACCGGCTCCCTCAGCACCCAGTGGCTTACTGGTGACAAGGGCATCAGGGTGACCCCCTCCAGTCCCCGACTGTGAGCGCTAATCTCTGCCCAGCTAGGGCAGACAGATCAGACCAGATCACAGCTGTCACACTGCATTACAGCCCATTTATTAAATATAAAGTGGCTCTTCAGACCTAACTAAGCATGCTGTGCGTACTCTTCAATTTTAGTTTGTGTAATCACTTGTCAATGTTGATTGCAAAATTAAGCAAAAGACATTAATGGAAATAATGATATTTGCTATCTTTCTGAAAGAGGGGATAGTTTTATTTTTCTTCTTTTTCCTTAGTGTAGGAGAAGGGGAATGATTTGGGCTGTTTTTTTTTTTATGATAAAATGCTTTTGCATTTGTGTTGCATAAGTAACTTGCAAGAAAACAACAGTGGCACTTTAACACTTCTTATAAATGGCTTTAGTAGAATAAGGATATTACCTGTGTAACCTTACCAATGACTTCAAGCTTACAGAAGGAACTTCTAGAGGCATGTAATAAAGTTTGAGAACCATTGCAATTAATTAATAAGAACTTAAAAAGCAATTAATATAAGTAGAAGAATTACAGGTTAATTACCATCTAGTCATCTCTTTGGTGTAGGCTATCAAAACTCTCTTGATTTTGTTATTTTTTTTTTAATTACCTGATATCAGTGGCACCAGATTTCGCCCCTGGTTCTGGTAGCAGGCAGATTTCTGCATAATTATAACTTTTGCCATTTAGAGAGCAGAGGTAGTACATAATACAAGAAGTCGCTAATTTACAGGTTTATTCCTATTCAGAGTTACATATTTTCACATATGATAGCACTGAAAAGTTTATAGGCATATTACAACAGAAAGCATTGGATCAAGGAAGCTGTAAGCCTGTGTGAAAAAATGATGGGAAGATGCAAATAAAACCTTAAGGAAAAAAAAATAGTTTTCAAGGCATTTCTAATAAATGTGCAAATTAAAAATAAACTTTTGTCTTGCATTGTCTCTAGACATCAATCTAAGACAGAGCTGCCTTCAGAAATAGCTTCATATTTCCAAAATCATTGCTCTTTGCTCAGTCTGGCAACCAGGTGTATAAAGATAAGGCAATTAAATGTTCTCATGCCTGGACTATAATCGCTATACTTCACTACTCAAACCAAAAGTACTTCTAGTCCACCATCCTATTGCTGCCAAGAGCCAGTAGGATATAGCTAAGGAGAGAGTGGCCCAGTCACCCACTCTGCTTCGAGCAGCCGGTGCCTTCTCAACCAGAGAACACGTTTGATACAGGCGTTCAATGGGCTTTTCCTCTGTGAAATCATCTAATTGCCTTTCGAACCCACATACCACCTTGTGATGGTAAGTTCAACACTATAATGATGCAAACACTTGGTCTTTAAAACACCCAAGCAAAGCTGTTGCACAACATTTTGGCAGGAATATTTCAAAGAATCCCAGAAAGCCTCTCCTAAGGCTGCCTTTCCTTCTCAAAGGAAAACAAGACTTTTAGGATCAGTGATCTGTTATTTTTATGGCCACAGTTAAGATTGTTGCCTGTCACCTTAGCAAGGGGATCAGATAATTCTTAAGGGTGCAGGCTTTCTTTTGCCTTAAAGTCTGAGCATCTTATTCCCTTGAATTGCAGAGACTGATGGTGCTAGTATATAACACTTAGAGACAGGGTGAAAACTTTGCTGTGGGAAAAAAGGCTTAGTCCCTTGAAGCCTGTCCATAAAAACAGCTGTTAATGTCTCTGCCTCGATATCATGGGCTTCACTGCCTGCAACGTTTAGGTTAGAAATCCTTCATTATATTTGCTCACATGTTTCATAGCACTGCAAAAAGAGGACTCAAAGCCCCTGAGACACAATTTCGGAAGAGCCTCAAGGACCTTTATTTTATAATCTCTGCTAGTAATCTTGA
Source organism: Tinamus guttatus (assembly GCF_000705375.1). Next base: position 139,681 of record NW_010588219.1, on the reverse strand, counting down.
GTCACTTCCAATACATCACGCAGGTCTAAGAGAAGGTGCCATCTGGTACCGTGCTGAGAGACATCAGGTGACCTGGCTTTTTTCTCACCACATTGAGGAATCTAAGCATGTGGTTCATAGCCACTAAACAGGGGATGGGTTTCTATGCAAGGCTACTGACGCTGGGCAAGAGAAAGTCTCTGGAATTACTTTATTTTCCACCCCAATGCATGTATCGAGCTTCTTGTTTCCAGGCTGTGTACTTCTTTTTTTGACCTTTTTTTTTTTTCTTGTAAAGTCATGTTCTCAAACTACTAACATGCTCTCAAGTCCCTGTTTCTCCCATTTACTACAATACTTGCAGACCCAGCATGCAAGTTTGTCACTACTTCTGCTTTCTTCTGCCTTCTCCCTTCCATTTCTGTTTACTAGACTTTGCTTGTAGTCATACATGGGAAGAAATCTAACCCCTCACTCGCCCAATATGCAGATACAATTCTAAGAAAACTGTGTTTTAACTAAAGAAATCAGTTTTCCTAAGAGTGGTAGTGTTAAACTGATTATTAAGAAAAAGTAGTTTTTCCAGCACAGCCTTTCTAATTTGTGTGTACATCATCATTATAAGCTACCTCTACACACTCCTAATAGAAACATGGCCCATAAAAATGCATTTGGAAACAATTTCTTCTTCTACTTGCTCTTAATTCTGTTTCCCTGCTGCTGTTTATTCTGGATTGTTGCACTGCTTTTTCTAATTTTCTGAGTGTTCTGTCTTATTTCTTTTCCAATTCTGACTTGTTGCCAGCAAGCATGTCTTGTTTGTTCATATGTTTGCTCATTCTGTCAAATGTTGCACAGTAAAATTTAATTTTTTTCAGATTACTCAAGTAGATGATTTGGAACAGCTTGATGATAATTTTGGAGTGTTTCTTAAACAAAATGCAGATTTATTTGGCATGTTCATCTTATCTTCTGAAAGGACAAACACAACAGAGGTAGGAGATCCTTTCATGTTATATGAAGGAAGTATGTTTTCAAGGACTGTGATGGCTTATTCTTTGGTATTCACAAGATAAAAAATTAGTCTTTGGTATTCTCAATATACAAAAATTACTGTGAAATCTTGTATTCATGCCTTGTATTTAATTTAAATTTGAATTTATAAACGTTCTTGGCTTCTGAAATTGATTTTTTTTAATGCATAATTGTTTCTGGTGAAATAAAAGTCTAAGTTACATCTGAGTTTTAAAACACTCTGTTTGCCTGAAGCACAAATTTGGTAGGTATGTACTTGAAAAATTCTATATTGGTATTTCAAAATAACACCTATTGAAATTTTTCTTTTGGTCATCAAAGATAAAAGATGGAAGATTGCTTCTGCAAGCTACTCTTCCTCTATTAGCTGCTCTTGCTTATTACAAATACAGTTTCTTTCCAGGGAGCCCGCAAATCTCTGCCTGTCATTGATATTTTGGAGTAGAGCATTTCCAAACAGCAGTTCACACATTCAGGGATTTATTCTGTTGTTATTCAGTTTGTTGCACAGGTAAACCCCACCGCCTCTCGCTGTTGAAGGCTGTGATCTTCTATCACGTAGCACGTTAGCAGACAGCTACTGCTGCCCTATGGAGACTCTTCAAAGGGATGGAAGGAAAGGCTGGAGCTTAGAAAAATCCTCTCTTAATGACAGCTATAGTCTATGTTGCTACTGAAGCCCTCCAGACAGCCAGGTGTGCTCACCTTTCCCGTTTGGAAACCCTAGTAGGATCTCGTAGGTGATACTGCTCCTTCAAGGTAGGTCATCCTTAAAGGTAACAGTCATATTTTTACATTCCAGCAGCTTGTGCATGCCATAGTTTATACCATAAGGCTTAAATCTACTATAAGGTTGCAAGCTATTATGTGCTGCTGCACAGTATAGGCATAATGTTGCACTGTATGTTTCCACAGTTTCAACCACCAAAAGAAGATGTCCTGCACTCACTCTGCTGCTCATCACTCTTTCACATGCCTAATATCTGCTCTCTTGTACAACTCAGTTTTGCAAGGCTGGGCAATGCAAAGTGTAAATATTTCTGTCTAAAGCTAACCATTTTTATTAGTATTTTATCTTACTGCAAGCTTTTATCT
>NW_010588219.1:118549-137519 GCF_000705375.1 Tinamus guttatus | reverse complement strand
CTAAGGGCAGGAAAGGCATGGGATTGAATAAACAGTGCCAGTGGTGGGGGCAGCTTTGAGGACAATATCGGCCTATGCCGGACTCACGTGCTTGTGTGACTGCTGTCTAAGGACAACAGAGTATTCTGGGGCCTTAGTGGATATCTGCTTTGAGTTCTCTCCTGTTCTCCAAGACAAATCATATTTCAGGTTTGGCCTATAATGTCTCCAAGCAAAGATCTGGACCATGGTATATAAAGAAGTAATAAAAATGAAAAGTTAGAAGACACATTTGTGCTGCAAGGCAGCTGTCCAAAAGCAAACATTAAAATGAGGGGAGAGTGCATGTTCTGAGGGGCTTCCTTTGAGGGTGGTACTTGAATACCACTTACATGTATGCTTTGTGCTGTTTAAAGCTTTCGCAGCTCTTACAGCTGCATCTTCAGGTTTCAGAATGGGACTTTGCTTAGCTTTTCTTGTCCTTTAACATATTCAGCAGTCTATCTTTTTCTCTATGGCTCTTGTCCCAGGAAAGATCGGGTGGGAAGGGGAAGCCATTGCCACTCAGTCCGCTCTTAAGAAGCTCAAGTTACTGTGAAGAGTGTGCATACTTTGTGCACAGTATTTAGAAATATAACAGTTTCACCTGCAATGGTGAAAGGACACTTGGGCTGGAGGTTTAGTTAGATCTGTGTGAATTAGGATTAGCAGGTGTCCTCAGAGGCTGTCTGTGTTGCTTATTTAGTAGGCAGACAATTTACATAACTTGAGCACCATAGACACCAGGGCAAACCGGGCCACCATCTGCAGCAGTGTAATTTTTCCTCGCACCGAGGCTCTGGGAACCAACTGTGTGTAAACACCGTGATCCACTTATAAAACCTTGCTGCTCTAAAACTGGGCACTGGTAATCTTGCCAGGGTGCTATATTTACTGAGTCAATGTCTGTAGTGATCTGTAGGAGGTTTAATGTAGCTCTTGAAAGCAGAGTTGGTGTCCGAATGGTTGCTGGGAAGCAATTACAGCAAAGGAGAATAAACTTTTGGATGAATACATACTGAAAACGGGATTTGGGAATGTTTGACACTATGGGTGCGGCTGGATCAGCAGATGATATTAATGCCATGGAAATTCATCACTGGTACACAAAATTTATGAAGGAGTGCCCATCTGGACAGCTTTGTCTGCATGAATTTAAACATGTCCTGGATCTGCATGGACTTACTCCAGAAGCTAATGGTTATGTTGAACAAGTATTTCACACGTTTGACATGAATAAGGTAAGAATTCATTCTTCACGGCATGGCTTTCTTATGGTTGTACTGTTTGATCCATTGGATATAACATCTCAAAGCTGTGATAATACTGAGGTGATGGAGACAATTCAGAGGGGATGCTGCTAGGAAAAAAAAAATTAAGTGAATGGCCAAAAAACAGTGTGAATTTGTTCATTTTCTTTCAGTAAATTTTGCCCTTCTGAACATTATATACTGTCATTCTAATACATGTTGAATAGTTTCTCATCTTCAAAGCCTGAATTTTTAATATTTTCTGTGTGTGCTTGTAATTGGAAGCTTTATTTACATAACCCTGATTGCATTTTTTTATTTATTTATTTTTAAGCAGTAAGTGCTTTCCTGGCTCCACAGGTATTAAAATGTAAGAAACATGCAACACAGAAACAATATGGTGCCTTCTCTCACAAAATGAAGTATTTCTGGGTTTGTTCTGAACACCTTGTATGACTCCAATCTGGTATCAGTCAATCTCTGCTTTCCAAAGATAAAAAACAAGTCTTGTTTTCATCTCTCATCCCAGTTTTACAATCCAGGTGAACCAGAAGTGTCCAATGTCTGTCACTGACATCACCGTGTCTCGTTCTCCCAGCTCAGTGTTCTCTTTCAGTCACTAAACCTGTCCAGAGGCCATGCCTCAATATTTCCCCTGTGGGCCAAAGCCTCACTTGCTAGCAAATATTACAAAAGAAATTGAGAGTCATATGCAATTTTAACAGCAGTGTTTGCCCTTGACGAAATTAAGGTTTAGACTGAATTGGTAATTCAACACCAACATTCAGTCAGCCTTCAACTGAAGGAACATGTGGGCCCATTCTGGTATAAAAATCTATTAAAAAAGAAAGCATTAGTGTTCTCTACCCGTGCCATTGACCTCAATGAATTCAGAGAGTAATGAAAAATGTGTTATTAAATTACATGCATGGCTTTAGCAGGAGGTTAAAACTGATGATTCAAACTGTAGCCAGAACTATTGCAGAGAGTTTCAATCTCTAGGAATGACCTTTCTATCCTTTATTATGAAAATTAATTATATTTGTTTCACTGCTTTTCGTTTTTAATTTGCTGAAAGCAAATGTTACCATGTGTACATCCTTTGTACATCCAACATTTAATTCCCTGCAGGATGCCCAGTAGCCTGAGAATTCCCAGAGCCAGTACTTTTGTTATATTAAGTATTCTTGTTATGCTAATTTTCCCCTAATATATAGCACTTTTTTCATATTACATGATTCTCTTTTTAAAACAATTTTCAAGTACTGCTCATGTAAAATCCTATTCCACATGGGGTGTTTTCTTTTCAGACAGTTATTAGATGATTAAGTATGCTGGAATGTGATTAAGTAGAGTCATGTAACTCGGTAAGTGTGCTAATTACTGCTGGCTAAGCTGGTCAGCAAATCTCAAGTCCATTAAAATGAAATCTGACTGGGTCAAAGTTGTCACTCTATAGTGTTCTGTAAAACTTTATAGTGTGTTACAGTGCTCTGTTTAATTAACAAATAAGGCTGATGCATTGTGCTCCCCAGTAAAACTTTATCAGTGTTTGTGTCCTTAAGTGTTGTACAGGGACACTGACCTCCCCGAGAGCTCTTTCAGTTTAGCTCTGCTGTGTGTGCCAAAGGGCCCTTGACATCTTAATGCTCCTGAAAATCAATTTCCCAAATTTATTTTAGACTATTATTTTCAAGGCAACTACTGACCTGAGGGTATTTCAGAAAAATGAGCCCTCGGTTTGTCTTAGCTTCTTTTCAGAAAATTGGAAAGGAACTGAACATTTCTTGAAAGTCAGACCTCTGCCCGGGTGCCTCTGTGCACAACCAGGCACAGGCAAACTCGGTATTTGCCATTGCATAACTGCGGAGGGAGAAGGAAGCAGCAGGACCTTCGAAGTAGCTTTGAGCCAACAGAAATGCCCAGGAGAACTTGTTGCTCCTCTTAATGTTGGTCTCTGAATTTTCAGAATGTCTTTTCTGCTTGATAAATAGAGCATCAAGTACAGGGAAGCTAGAGCTCAATCACAGACTTGCAGGGTACAGTTAGTCTTTCCCATCTTACCCTGCTCACCTTTCTTTACCATTTGTAGTATTGTACTAGTACTAACGTAATTAAATCTGTAAGAGTTTTCTTCATTCTTTCAATTATTTTTTTAATACTGAGAATATGTGTACAGGTGTTGATGTCTGCTTTTTTTTTTATAAGTTTTGAGCATTATGATACAACAGGTTAAAGTTGTGAGGAGTTCTTATCCATTTCTAGATTAATTAGAGTACCATTCTGTAAGAAAAATAATTATTTTACCAGGGCCAGTTTGTGTGAAGACAAACTCTGTGTAAACCTGGGGCTGGAAATCAACCCCAAACTAAAAGTGAAGTAACCTTCTTTATTACTGTCTCTGCTTTTCTTATAAGTTACTAATCATAGGTTCTACCTCCCAGGGTTTTAGCATCCAGTGAGCGGCTTACTCAGGTTATCAGATAAGAGGTATGTCTTAAACTTAACAAGCTATACACAGATCAGATACACAGGTCAGATCACAGGCTGTTATGTGCTCCCATGTATCAGTCTCTGATCCCCCTCCCTTGCCACCCCATAACTTTTTAATAAGTTGGCCCATTCAACCGAATTTGAAGGCAAAGGAATTTCAGATAATTAGTTCCTAAAGTTTTCATGAAAATAAGCAGCTGGATAGTGGGGATACACCCAAGACAACTACTCTGCTGCAGCAGAATTCAGCTTTTATTCATTGTTTAAGGCAGCAGCTGGCTGGCGAATAATCAGGCATTTGTTTCCTTTTTGCCTGGTGAGGATACAGGGTGGAGCTGAGGTACCAGAGCGAAGAAATTTAGGAGACAAAAGACAAAGAGGGTACAAATGGCTCAAATCTAGTCTGCTCTTGTTTTGCTGTTCCCAGAAGAGCTTATTTAATAATGCTCCATGTTAGACAGAAAGAAAAAAAAAAAAAAAGATGTTTCAATGTTTTATCTGCTTGGAAGTCTTCCCTCATTTTAAAGAAATTAAACAACAATTTGGCCTTTAGGGCTTCATAAAATCGACTATAAAACTGCTATGCCAGGCTTATAACTTCATTATTTAATAATGAGTTTCTAGCTAAAGATCTGATGCTTCTTTCCTGTTCTGCAAGATGTTTTAACATTCCTCCATTAAGCTAGTGTAATCTAAGGCACAGATTTTACTGTATATTTTCTTAATTGAGCTGCTGCAGCAGAAAGTCCAGAAAAAACATTTATAGGGCAGGACTGGAATGGTATATTTATAATAGCCATAAATAGTTGTATAGTCAGTATCCTTTTGCAGACAGTGATCATATGAAAAATGTTGCAGATAAAATGCTGTCAGATTTTCCCCCTTCTCCAATCTGTTTGTATAATTTAGAGGCTGGAAAAGATGTAACACTTAGAGAAATGAATTTATTGAACTAGAATATTTTACCTAAATGTTTTACTTTTTGCTTCTTTTTTTTTAAAAAAAAAAACTCTAAAATATTTTTGATGAAATGACAATGATATAACTACGTGATTCAGATGTAACACACAGCACCTGGGTGAGCTGCAGCTCAGTTTTGTTTCTCTCTTGCCTTGTGAGAACCTCACTGTAAAGCCTGTGGCAAATGAGAGCCAGGATTTGTTAAACCACATGCCAGGGATTTTATAAGCTTTTGCTCTGGGATTCAACCTGAGACTGTTTCGTTTGACATGATATGTATATTTTTCTGTTGTGAAGTGGGTTTTCTGTGAAACTGTTTGATGGGAGTGCAGTCAAGCTTAGGAAACTGATTTAAGTGAGGGGAAAAAAGTGATCTATTGGCATTCTAGACACCTGAAACTGAACTGTATTGGATTTTTATGGTTTGGTATCGGCTTTCTCAGTAATCTTATCCTCACATTTGTACTTGATGATTCTGACTATGCTGAGACTTTTCTAACGCAAAGTTAGTCGCAGTCAGAGCAGACAGCTCTAAGTGCCAAAGGTGGATATAGCATATCTGAAGCCTTAGGTTGGGCAAGTGCATGGTTAACATACAATCTGCAGGCAGCTGAAGCAAAAAAATTAGTTCATTTGTCTTAGTATAGGGCAAACTTTGTCAGATATGTTCCCAGGCAATGTTATCTTAAAGAAACTTTGGAATTTTGTCCTGAAATATTGGCAAATCAATGCAATTTCTTAAAATTCAGTGCTACTAAACCTCTTTTTGTGACCAAACCCCAGAAAGGTTTTGGCCCTGACATTCATGGAATCACAGAGTGGAGGTCACCTAGTCCAACCTTTCGCTCAAAATAGGTCCAGTTAGACCAGTCTGCTCAGGGCCTTGTCTGGTTAAGTTTTGACCATCTCCCAGTGATGGGGGTTCCTCAACGTCTTTCAGCGCCTACTCCAGTACCAACCTTCCTCGTGGAGGGATTTTTTTTCCTTATATTGAGTTGGAATTTCCTGTGTTCCAGCTCGCCCTGGAAATGGTCTGACTCCCTTTTTCCTACATCCATCCAGAGACAGCTCCTTGGCCTTCCCTCTTCCCAGGCGAAGGAGTCCGGCTCTTGCACCCTCTCCTCCCATGCCCTGGGCTGCAGCCCCTGAGCAGTGTGGTGGCCTGGCCTCTTGCATCTGGGCTCAGTCCAATACAGCAGGTCTGCCCTGTGCTGGGGAGCCCCAAACTGGACATGGTGCCACAGGGGCACTCTCACTAGTGCCAGATAGAGGGAAAAGGAGCAGATCTGTTGGCTGGCTAGCGGCACTAGTGGTAGCTGATTAGCACTGAAGAACCAGATTTTATCTAATGCATACAGATGCCTACACTGTAGGTATGTGATACATTTAAGCTTGTCTCCCAGGTAGAAGCCAGCAGAAAGAAATAGGTGCTTCCATGTTGTAATTCAACTCATTGCAACACACCTTTCTGAATAGGCCAGATGAGTCATGCACTGAACACCTGTATTTCTTTCTGTTAAAGGAGCTCTGCATGACTTAGAGATGCTGTAGTGATGTGAATCTTGATGGAGGAGAGCAGACAGTGGTATGCTTTTAAAACTTTTTTTTTTTAATTTAACATTGCTGACTGTAAGAGATCTACTGAGTGAAATTAAAAATCCATCTAGTCTCGTATCATGGCCAATAGCAGAGTCCATATGAAAAAAGAAGGACAGGGCAATTACACACTAATGCTTGTCCAGAATATTCTCCCAATTTCCATGAATTTGTGGCTTACATTTCCAGAGCTAATGGTAGTGGTTTTTTTGAATAACTTCCACTGAATTTTTGTTCTGTGGATTTGTCCAATCTGTTTGAACACATGCAAGTTATTTAGAATCCATAGCACTGTGGGGCAAGAAGCTGTGTTGTGGGAACACCATGAGATTGCATGGAATAATGTTAGAAAAAGGATCTGCTCATGTGTTAAAATATCTCTCACACTTTAAAATTTGAGTGCCAGTACACTGCGCACGGTTCAGATGCAATTCTATTTTGAGAGTTTTTTTCTAAAGAGATTTTTCATGATGCCTTTAAGCCAAATAACTATGTCTGATGGCTTTGTAACTGGTAAACGATGTTAGTGTGTTTTGCTATTAGTATGTTTTGCAGCTATGAATTATAAAAAAATAACCTTAGCTTTTCACCAAGTAGCTTCCAGATTTATGAAGGCAGTCTAAATTCAGTGGTTTGCCTAGTCTTAAAAGTTTTCTTTATGAGCAAACTTGCTTCTAAAACCTGACCTGTGTGTAGTACAATCACAGCACATTTGTCTTCCTGTCTTGCCATAGAAGTCCAACTCGAGCATCTTTCTGTGCTCAATGGAGCCAGAGGATCTAATTTCAAGACGACTCAGCTCTTCACAGGATTAGATGGACCACATTAGCTTTCTCTTCCCTTATGCTTTCGTGCAATAACCTATGAATACAAACTTTGATCAGTGGAAATTACATATCTCTTAGTAGAATAAAGAAATATAATTTTTAATCTGTTCATGAAAGAAACGTTGCATCAGTCAAGGTTCTTATGCGCTGCAAAGTGTCATAAGACTTAGGGATGCAAGAAGTCGTTATTGTTCATGCTGTATTGTCCCCTATAGCACAATTTTACTTCTAGGTTTGTCAGAGGCTGAGAATTGCAGGGTTAGGTTCGTTTTATATAAAGTCTTTACATTATTTTTCCTCTATTGGAACATGAAATTTTCTCAGCTGCTGTGATGGTGCCTAATCTTTGACATTGCTGTACAAGGAAAGAACTTGGGATGTAACCTCTCGTAACATACCTCTGGTATTGGGCATAGGAGATTGCAAGCAACTAACAGACAGAAGTTACTGAATGAGCCATTATAAGCCCAAGTACACATCCCTGAGATTTTGTACAGCCCTCACTGAGACTGTGTGAACAGAATGTGCATGAAGTGGATTATGCATTTGAAGTTATATAATTACATTTTTTCAGTGCCCCCCCACCCATGCTTTTGCTGTTGCAGGATCAAAGAAGAATGAAAATATTCCTGGTTCTTTTTGCCTTAAAACCATATGGAAAGCAGTTACTTCAGACTTGGTTTTAGATAGCATAGATAAGTCAAGTACAAAGCATGCATTTTTAATGGCATAAAGAGTTATGAATGCCTTTAGCAGAAAAGCCTCCTTCCTAAATTTCCTTAGCTCTGTTTCATACATTTTCTAAACATTTTTCAGGTTCCTGTGTGTGAATTTCACCACTTCCTGACTTTAATCTGACAGTTTCTGTGACAGGTTATGAGAACATTTGTTTTCAAAACTAATGTTATGCCCATACAGCCCATTTGACTACTGTTTGTGGTGGTTATGCAGTTCCTAGGCCGTGGCTAAGCTGGAGGTAAGCCTGGGAAAAGAGCAGTGTGTGGGCCAGCCAATAGTGCAGGTTGGGCAGCCAGTGTCATAGGTGCTTGGGAATAGATTGGAGATTTTGCTGCTATAGGAAACTGCCAAAAAAGCTTTTGGACTATTTCTGTTTTAAAATGTACACATTAGCATGAACAGTAGAAGACTTTGTAGTGGTATCTAATAAAGGGAGGTAGGGGGAAAATAGATAACCAGGATTTATTTTTCCTCATTGATTCTAGCATCTGTGCAATATTACTTAAATTCAAAAATGGGATTTGTTTGCCTCTCTTCAATGTTGTTTGGGTTGTTGAAGAGAATAACTCTTCAAAAATCTACTAAGACCAAGTTAGATTTCTTGGAGTTTCTTGAAGGAGTGGTCTATAATCTTAAAATACTTAGGTTTCCTCCCTTTCACTACTGGAATGTTATGCGAATCTTTTCTGCCTCTACTTCTTTTCCATGCTCTCAAAAGCAAAATCTCTTCAGAGCTATATGCTTTGGGCAGCTGCAAAGATTCCAAATGTTCTTTTTTTTCTTCTTTTTATTACCATTATTTTTACTCTTACTTGAAAAGTTTGTGTAACAATAATACACCAGTCTGCCCTCTAAAAGAAAGCAAACTTTAAAGCAGACTTGGGGGAAGAAGGTAGACTTGAGGTAGTGTGCAGATCAGAAATCTGTAGAAAAACAGTGCTTCTTTCCCTTTATCTTTTACTTAACAAGATCTAGCAAGAAGTGCAATGAAAAAAAGTAGAGTCCAAAAGTAGGCATAGACAGGTACTGGCCTCCAAAAGGGAGAAGAAATATTACCTCCAAAAAAAAAAAATAAAGTGCCATCTTGCAGAGAGAGCCAACTCTACATTTCCCACAGAGAGAAAAAAGCACTGAACCAAGAACCATTCAACAGAAATGTGTTATTTAACAATTGCAACAAATAATTGTAATTCTGACTGCAGCCACTAGGAGATGCAAGTTGCTCAGCGTCTGTTCGCGTTGGGAAAGGCGGAACATCGATGCAAGGCAACTTAGCCAGGGATAGTCTCTCCTTTTAATTAAATGTTTACTTACGCGTTTTGCATTGGGTCTGTTTTCCCCTCTTCCAAAATGCTTAAGTCTGTGGGGTTGCTTGCTGGTGAGAAATAGGGGGAGAAATAGGGTATTTTAATATCCCAAGTTCTTCCGAATAGCTGTGCTGTGTAGATAGATAAAGACAAAAAAAAAGCTAAGATTTAGAGTTGTTTAGGAATCTATAATGCTGTTAACTGGAAAAAAACAATTTGTCTAAGCTGAAATCCTTTATGAAAACAGCCAGCAGCATCAAAATCTTGTTGTGGTGGAGGTTGTATCAAATATATGACCCATAATACATTGATTTTTGGCACTCTAGAAATAAGAATTTAAATTGAAAATGGCACTTTATAAAAATAAATTTAAACTAATGATAACTACAGAGGGGTGAAAATCAAGTGTTTAATATTTGTTTCACAACTGAGTATTTGTTTGTTTTGATTTTTTTCCTCCCCAGATCATCATGCAAGAGGGGTTGCTTTTTATTTTTTCTAAGCAGAATGAGGGCACCTTATGGGGCTTCTCAGATTTTCACAGGATGACAAAACCATTTATTTTTGTTTCTAACTGGACGACTTGAAAGTAACATCTTAGCAGCCTTTAGACCACCTTTCTGCCCTTAATCAAAGGTTGTTTGTCCGCTTGCTGTTTTCTGATGCCCACAAGGCAATCCAGAGGAAAAAAAAAATAGAGTATTCCTGACCTATAGGCATAAGTATCTTTGGAAGATATAACTAGAATGACTAGAAACCTTGATGCAAACAACAGTTTCTGGAGAATTCTTAGTTCTATGTACTCAACTACAAATGGAAAGCAGAAAGTCAGGATCTAAGAGCACTTCCTATAATCATTAAAATGAGAGAGGAAAAAAAAACAACTATAAAAGTGTTTTGTGGGGAGCATAAAACTTGTTATTTCATTATGCTCAGTCTCCTGGGTATTTATAGATACTGGTGTGCTGTACTATCTGTGGCTAACAAGATCAAGAGAGTCATATCAGAAAGTGGTTAGTTTAATGACAAAAAAGCCTAGGATAATCTACTCACAACTAAGATAAGCATGATTTCCTATCCCATTATCAGGACACGTATCACTGTATTTAAAATCTCTGAGTCACAAATGATGGAATGATACCACAAAAAGGAGTCAGACATAACAGGCTTCTATAGATATATTTTCATATGGTCACTGCCTTCTTTCTATGTTTAAAAACTTTCCACAGACCCAAGGAGTTGATGATTGCTGGTAGAAATATATAGAAGGTGTATAAGGAATTGGATTGTCAGCTACTAAAATTGTTGTCAGTACTTGACCAGTGTTTTCAGTGAGAGAATAATCAAGCGACTGCACACACATTTCTGCCTGCTTTGCTGTGTACTCCATGGTTAAAATGCCACAGAAGTTATGAACTCTCTTCTTCCCCATGCTTGTGTTGGAAGGATATTGGTGGATCCTCTCTTCTGGGGCAGAAAGGTTGGAGATCGTGTCCTACAAGAAACTTGCCCCATCAGGGTTTATTCTGGTTTGCTTCTGGTTTATAGAGGAGAAGGAATCAAACCTGAAAAGCAAGCTGCTATTCTGATGAAGGTATGGGAGAAGAAAAGGCTGCCTTAGTTGTCCTCCTTGTAGCTTATATATAGGAGGAGGAAAGTACGATTTAGAAATTAAATACTTATTCAAATTAGTAGAAAAGGGGATAGTAGCCTAAAGGGAAAAGATGATGTTTATGATTTCTGAAAAGTGACAAACCTTTTAGAGGAGAATTATCTACGGATGCTTTAGATAAGCTTTTTCTTTGAATGCGCTTAAAACTCAGCATTCATCACTTCAAGCTCCAGCAGTTGTCTCTTTTTGTCTTACACTTCAAGTAGGTGGCATTCAGCTGAATCTATCCTGGTCAAAGATATGTGACCCCCTTGTTTTACAACACAGGGATTTAGTATCTGCCGTTTACAGCTTAGTTACTGCTGCTTTCATAATACCCCGGGGAATGAGAATATTCTCTCTTTCACTTACCTGCCATTTCTGATATTGAAACAGTCTCTGAGCACCCTGCTGTGGAGTTACATAAAAAGCAACCTCTATTTTCCAACTCTATCATAAGACTACTCTTTTTTTAACTTGTAAATAAATTCAGGTGATATTATCCCTTCCAAAGCAGATGAAATTTTATACTATTTTCAAAGCAAGATCAATGAATCTGATTTTTCTTCTTGTGTGTGTGTGTTTCCCTGCATATATATTTTTTGCATTACCCACAGTGTACATTTTCTGTGCACTATCTTCCCACAGTTCTGCAATAGTCTGTTCTTGAACCACCAATATTTTGTCTTATAGAGATGTCATCTTCAGTGCATCTACACAGTTTAACCTTTGCCTGCTTGAAACTACTGCTTAATTCCTAGTAAATTATGCAGACTCCAGAAAGCTACTGCAGCTTCTTAGTGTAGCTAATGTAGAGCTCAGTAGCTTCTGTCATTTTATCTTCATCTTTTAGCATCAATTTGGTATGGATAGTTCCTTTGCACATGCTTTACCATGCTTCCTCTACAAAATCTGGTCTCTATACGCTTCACCTGAGTTTTCTTCAAAACCTTTGCTATATGAATTTCTTCTATTCAGCTTCACAGTGTTATGAATTTTTCTCTATTTATGAAAGTAGAAAGGTGCCATTGCCATTGTCTTCAGGACCATGTGATTTCTGTAGAATTACTACTCCCACAGCTTGCTTTGTGTTATAAACAGCTGTCAAACTATGCAGCAGGTTATACATGTAATCTTTTTGTATTCCATATAATTCACCTACTTCTTTTGTTTTGTTTTGTTTTTAGCATTTCTTAGGTTTTAGGTTTGGGGTTTTTTTGTCAGGTGTGATAACAGCTCTTATATCCATTTCCAGTTTCTCACTAGGGGCAGGATATTATTAGAACAAACAATGAAGGCATGTTTTCCCTGTGCATTCTAGTTATTGTTAAATAAAACTAAAGAGATTCTGAGAACAGATATTAAATTAAAGTTGGAATGATCTTAAATTTACACATGCACACATGTGTATATACATATATGTGTATATATATTTTCTACCATACAGTGCAGTACTTGACAAAGTCTGACTGGTGAAATATAGGAACACAATTTCATTTCCAAGACCTCATTTTGAAGACCATGCAGCAGTCCCTCTAATGTGCCTCAGTTGCTAAGGGTACATTTTCCCAAGACTTTTTACTTGGAAGCTAGTGGGTGCTGCGGCTCCTTTCCCGTCGGCATCCTTGCCCATGCTTCCTTTTCCTGTGCCCCCCATGCTACCCCAGCTGATAGTCACCTGCAGAAGAGCAGTGGACTTGAGTGAAAGTGCTCCCCACTCAGCAGAGAAGAGCTCTTCACAGCATGGCGGCACACTGTGTCCCTCCCACTCCCTTTTCACCTCATCTCGGAGGCTCCCTCAGCTCCCATAAATAGTCCAAGCCATGGAAGGACTCTTCTGCCCTCACAGAGAAGAGTTTCCCCTGTTCCCTCAGACACTGCAGAAACTCAATGCTGGGGATCAGGCAGCTGCTGTAGGGCTCAGAGGTGGTCCCTAGGTGAAAGAGAGCACCATAAAAGTCACCCAGTTTGCTCAGTGTGCTCTGCCTACTCAGCTAGGTTTGGCTGAACCCATGATAATGTTAATGTCTTTGTTCCATGTGATTCTCAAAAGCTCATGGGCACTCGAGGAGCTCTCAGACCTTCTCCCTCATGTACTTCATCAGGAAATATATGTTATGAAAACTTAATGGTGTCCTAGTGGAGAGAGCGTGTAGCACAACCCACTTCTGGTATGCGAAGTCCTCTGTGAAAATTGACCTGATCCTGTAATATATTGATTGTTCTCTGTCTTCAGTTGGGCCTCAGGGAGACTGCTGTTTTTCACGAGGCTCTCAGCACCTCCCAGGACTGTGCTCTTCAATTCCACCACGTGATTGCAAGTGAAAGGGATTAGTGGGTGGGACTTTCTTCTCCCTACATCTCTAACAGCATATGATTTTTACACTAGTATTTTTAGCTCCAGATTTGCCTTTGCTATAGTAATACTCCTGAGCCATTCATCTCCCTGTATAACAACTAATCAGTGCAAAAGTGTTTCTGGCATCTTACCCCTTCCTTGACCTAATAAAGAAAGGAAAAAGTTCAGTTCCTGAAAGCCAAGGAACAAAAAGCAGAATGCAGCTTTGACCAACAGAAAAAAAACTTTAATTCAATCACTTAACAGATTAAGCTGATTCTTCTTAAAGAATTTGCTGTAAAAGATTCCTGTTCTGCTGAGGTTCTGGTACCAGGCTCATCACCAGTTCACAGCTGACAGGGGCAAAACAGTATGTAATTGCACACACATGTAAGAGCACAGCATATTCAAGGTAGGAGGAATATCAAGGAGTCCAAAATGCTCTGCATTAAGAAAGGCTTAACCACCTGCATAGGAGAGGATGTTACAACAGGCATGTCTGTTTACACTCTTGACCTTTCCCATCCTTATTTATAGCCTAGATTGTAACTATTATTTACAGTCAAACCAGGATTACACTTTTATGTGTTGCTAAGCGTTTGCAAATAGTTTAAAGTCAACTAGTTTGAGGGTCTATTTTTTTCTTTTTCTAAGATGCATGTTCCTAGTCAATGGGAGAAATTGTATTTTCATTAATTATAATTTCAGCATGGCTGTGTTTACTTGAACTTTAGCCACCTTACAAATCCCCAGTTGGTTTAAAACTAGGCATTAAAGGTAATCTCACATGCACACAGATAGTCACTAAACAAAAATAGAAGCTTACGCTGTAAGAGGTTTAACGTAGCCATTTAAGTGCAGTATTTGCATGAATCCTGGTCATGAGCAAGCCTCTGAACCTGAGAGATACAAACTCAGAAAGGAAAGGGGATATTTGCTGTGTAATAATATGGGTGCCACCGAATCATTACCAGGTGATGGCCCTGTCCCAGAGATGCACCATTACTACAGCAAATTCATGAGAGAGTGCCCATCTGGGCAGCTCAGTCTGCATGAATTCAAGAAACTTCTGGGTCTGCAAGGGCTGGATCCACAGGGAGATCTATACATTAAACGAGTGTTTGATATCTTTGATCTGAACCAGGTAAGCCTTCTTTTCTTTCTTTCTTTAATCTCATGCTATGGTTTTGTTGGCGAGCTGCAGCCTGCAGGCTCTTCTTCGCACCAATCTGCTTGCCAATCTGCTGCTGGGGAGATATTTGCAATTACAGTGCCCTGGAGGTAAATATGTGGGGCTGGGCTTTGAGGGATTTGAGTAGGACTCTTGCAAGTACTTTCATTTATAAAATAAATAATTGTGGAAATGAGATGTAGTTTGCTGTTTATTCTTCTATCCTTTTCTATCTCCATTCTGTGTGAGTGTATCAGAATATCAGTATGCTCAAGTGCAAATTAGTAAGTTTTCACAAGAGTGTTAGAGGGAAATATGGTCTCCCTTCAGCCAATAAGGAAGCACAGTGCAGAGAAATAGATTTGCCCAAAATACTTTACTGTACCTGTAGCACAGAGGAAGTGTGATTAGGATGCAGAGACAACATCCAGTGCCCAAATTACAAAACCAAAGAGACTACTTGAATGAAAAGGTAAAGCAGCTTCTCTGGGCTACATTTCTAATTTAGTCTCGCAGATCCTGCAGTAGCTCTTTGTGATTGCAGTCAGATATCCCTGCTCTAGCTGATTCCCAAGCAGATAAGATATTTTCCGTATTTGCATAGAGAAAGGTCGAAGTCATCTTCTACTTGTGTGTAACACTGGGTGACTTTTGACCACGGGGTTGTGGAGGGAGAGAGGAAAGATGTCTGCAGGTCTGACAGTCCTTAGATAAGTGAGGTGTCTTCTAGGTTTATTTTGAGGACTGCCTTAAAATTTTAGGCCCCAGAGACAGGGAAGTTGGACCCTCCTCTCACTGCAACACCCTGGGGTTGGACTGACAGCTGCAGGACAGGCCGACTTTTCAGAAGGGACTGCCATCCCAATAAGCTCAGCCACTTCACCTGTGAGACCGAACTTCTATCTTTTACAGTACAGAGCACTCTTGCTGCCTTTTCCTGAACTTTTCCTGAACTGAAATTCAGCTTGCTTTGCCCTCGTCCCCATCTTCTTCAGATGAGCCAAGATCAAGGGTGAAGGATGGAAAAAATGGTGTAATGCTCAGGAATTCAGTATCACGGAAAAAAAAATGCTTTTCTACTAATTTTATTGCTAAACATCACACTTTCCAGGAACGTACTTGTGGGCCAGCAGGGCTGAACAGCCAATATGAGAGAAAGCTTTTACCTCTACTGTCATCTTCCATGTTCCCAGTCAACAAAGTCTGGGAATCATAAGATGCTAGGCCAAAGAGGGATGGCCAGATGTATTACCGTAAGCTGAAGGGTTTGGTATGGCCATCTCTCCATCAGCATCAGCTGGCTATGTTCCACAACAGGACTTTGCCACCCTCCAAATAGGGACAGGGCCACTCACCTCCACCAATGTGTTCTATAAACTATTAAGCACTTGGCCATTGAGCAGAGACTGTGATCCTTGAACAACTCCTGGAGGGCCTTAACACAGCCTCTCTTATATATAAGAAGACCTATATATCCTCTTTTCTGATGTTTCTTACTTGATTCCGCTGAAAGTTTCAGCAGAGAAGGGCAGTGTTGGGGCCCTCCAAGAGACATTCAAAGATCACGGTCTTTCCTCAGTGGCTCTTTGCCTGTAACCTGAAGCTGACCTGTGGTTACAGCAGGAAACACTGAACCTCCTGCAGTAGAATGGAATATTCAGTTTTGATCATAAGCAGAATTCAAGCAAAGTCAGGATCTGCAGATGATCTTCCAAGCAAATAAAATAAAATAAAAATAGAGACACCTAAGTTCAGAAATATATGCTAATCACCAGTCTCTGAGCATTCGCAAAGGTATGGCAGATATTGAGAGGATCAACCGTACTAAGGAAAGACAATAGACAAACGGAATCAAACCTGGCATGCTTGAGACCAGCATAGATTTTTACTCAAAATCAAAATGTAAAGGAATACTTTTAACGGTGCAGGATTTGCACCAGCTGAATTTGCACCAGCTTTTTATAGAGACGTACAGATACGTTGTGTTTGAGTTTCTCTTAAGTGTAATGATTTCATTTCTTCTACCAAACAGACTGGGTTATTTTGTTTCTTTTTCCAACACTGTTAAGAGCACTCTTTTTAAAATTTTATTATACTGTTTTTCCTTTATTCCTGAAGGTAACAACTGCTTTTTTTTTTAAAGATATACTTTTAGAAAAAAAAGAAAGAAAAAAACCCACCAATCAAATACTTTTCAACGTGCTTCTAATCTATGGTTAAAGTGGGAATAAAGTGGTAACAGACTAGCTTCTCAGTGTAGGAAAAAATGAATGCTGTATGTTACCAATGAGGTAAATAAGGTGATCTGCTCTTTCCTTACATTCACTTCTTGTCCCGTACCCTTTTTTAGCTTTTTCTTCTTGGTGGGGATTTTGACTGAAATACCAGCTGTAGTCCTGAAAAGTGCTATTAATTAAGTACTTTTACTCAAATACATATGTGATGAATAGTCAGTGGATGGTTGACTGGGAGTATCACACTGTGTGATCTTAAATAGCAGCTATGACTGTACAAATAAAGGGTCATTTTTCTTTTGTGACATTATGCAGAGCATGCAGGCACTCTACATTGGTAAATAGATGATAACCTTTCAGCTGTAAGCCACAAATGTTAATGGAAATACACAATTGCCTGTATACCCCATGTGAATTTGGGAATAACTTGGTCATCTAGACTTTTGCTTGCATTTGGCTTCCCCCAATATTATAGAGATTTCTCAGATTTGTAGGCCAAAGTCTGATTTCCTTTCCTTTTGTGCTCTTTGCTGGTTGTTGCTTTCTTGTAGGGGTCATTATCACGGAGAGCAGTGGAGTATATAAAACTTTTCAGTAGAAATATTTCCCTTTTTCATAATAGTACCTTTGAATGGAAATGCTGTTTGGCTAGATGGCTGGCAAACTTCAACCTTCTTCCATCTTTCCCCTAACTGACTGTTTTATAGATATATAATATGATTTTTTCCTTTTGGTGGAATGAAAGTATGAGGGTTTAAGTGTGTGGTTTTTTTCCTGTTTATTAATTAATTCCTGTTTTTCTTTATAACTTGTATTGCTGACACTTATATTTAAAAGTGAGGGGAATGGTTGACACTCAATCTAAATCTAAAGAGCTAATTTGGGAAAATGTTATTTAACCAGGCCCTCTACTCTCAGCACAACATGTTTTGTTCTCGTGTAGGCTTCTGTTTGCTCATGAATAGGCATCTGCTCAGAAAGCTATGTTAAAATGTTAGGCCTCAGATTAATCTACAGCACTAATTATAGCAGCTTAATGCTTTTTGAGTTAGGCCAAGTCAGAGACAATGACTCACAGAACAATATGGTAAGACACTCAAAGCAACAGAGGCTTTCCGCTCTATATTCTAAAAAGGTCAGTTTAAAAACCTATCACAGGTAAAGTGAGGAATCTTAACCTCACTGGAAGCCAATAGGACTTATGTAAAAACAAGGCACAGTAGCAGATTGTATTTCACTGCCTTGTTAACCTTGTTGCTTGCTGTTTAGGTCTGTTTCAGATATCTTTCCCCTACCTTTAAAAAGTACTAAATGGATTTCCATTGGAAAAATAAAAGAAAAAAAAAAGCTCAATCAGCTGGCAGAGGTGAAGAATTGTATTAGTGCAACAGTTTTTCCCTATTTGTGATCGCCTGAAAGCCTCAGCAAAGCTTGTTTTGCTCAAGTCATCCATGCAAGTACCAACAGGAATGCAACAGACAGCCAACTTTTAGAGTTTTTTGGATCTTTCCAGGTTGCAGATAGTAAAGGAGCTCAGCTTCCCACTCGTGGCAATGGCTCTGCTCGGTGAGCATATGACAAGGAGGGCAACATCCCCATAGCACGATTCACATGGAGGCCAAACCAGAATAGCTCTGGGCATTGCTTTAACTCATCGTACTGTAAGGACAGTGCCACCATGGCTATGTGGCTTAGGGACCTCAGTCGCCTTGTGTGTTTGTGTTTGTGTTTGGAAAATCACTGCCCTGCACACGTACTCAAGCTCAGGGCACCTGCTTGAGGGACAAAAGCTATTTTCATTCAGTACCCTTTTGCTTGGGCGTTGGTGATACAGCCTCCAAATGTCCTAATTCTCTTTTAGGAAAGCTTTCTTCTTAGGACAGTGCTTCCTAAAAACTAGCCATTACTTGTGTGTACGTGTGTGGAGACTGAATGTTATTCCTTTGTGCAGACTGACTGTTATTTCAAAGGCAAATCAAAGGCAGGAAGTATGCAGGAGGTCTTTAGTTTTTCCAAGTTTCTTAAAAACAAAGATGCTAAGTCAAAGCTTTTCATCCCTTCCTTGATATCTATGGAAAGCTTTGCTAATAATAAATAAATAAATAAATGTGCTATTGAGTTTTAAAGTTGCTCTTCATCATTATTAGCTCTGAAAAAGAAAAATGCTGAACATTCAGAACTGTAATTACAGAGTAAACTTTTCTTGAGTTATCACTAGGAGTGCAGGAGTTAGCATTTAAGCGACCATTTTATTCATGACTTGTTCATTAATACTAGCAAGCATTATTTATACAAGGGCAATGGCAATGTAATAAATGGCGGGGTTATCTTTTGTCACAGCTTTCCAAGGAAAGCCTTCAAAAATGATGTTCTCATTAAAATACATA
>NW_010588219.1:89749-116425 GCF_000705375.1 Tinamus guttatus | reverse complement strand
TCTTTTCTTCTGTTCTCCCCTCTCCCCTCCCCTCCCCTCCCCTCCCCTCCTCTCTCCTCCTCTCCCCTCCTCTCCCCTCCTCTCCTCTCCCTTTTCTCTTTCCTTCAATTTTATGAATTCGTTCAAGAAAAGGTTATAGGAATCTATTTCCCATAATGGTGGGTGCACTTTCACAGCTAATTTTGTTTTCCAGTGGTATGGAATAGGACTTGCTACAGTGACAGGACTAACTTATGCTGTAGTATCATGTCATTACTAAAAGCCTATTTCAACTGTATCATAAAATCGTCATTCTGTATGCCTCTGTCCCCTTGTGTCTCCTGTGCACAGCATGGTCATGGTGGGCGATCATCAAATTGAAGCAAGGGCATTTTTTTCAGCAACAGGCACAAGATGTGTTTGTTTGTTTGTTTTTAATTTCATCTAAGTGAAAACAAATCAGCAGGTACTATGCAGCTTTCACTGAGCTTACTACTACTAGGTAACGCTGTATTTTTTCCACATTATCTGAACTGGCAAGGAAGATTAACATTGTGCAATTAAGCCTAATTAACTTTAAATATTATATTTTGATAAATTATGATGCAGATAAAGTGAAAAGTAATTTCAGTTGGAAATATCTAAAGGAATGTGTTTCTTTATTTACAGAAAATGTATGTATTTTTAAAAAGTGCATCTGTCACCTTGAGAATGTTTTCTTCCATTTATTGGTAAAGCTGCTAAAGGCTATGCCTGACTTACATTTTCTTCTGTATCCTCATTATCACTCAAGTGCTGCTTTGATATGTGCAAATAACACCCCTGTTGGTGATAACAGAAAATGAACCAAATTTCAGAAATGCAACAGAACTTTTAATTTATTCCCAAAGTTATGTAGTGACACTAAATTGATAAGTGCTTTCCTGTGACAAGACTTGATCTATCATCTTCTATTTTTTATGGAAATAAAGATGTCATTGTCTATTAGGTGAAGAAATGAGTTTATTAACTTCTTCCTTTCTTGAGGTCTTTTATATGGCAAGGTCTAGTGAAAAGCTAATAGAGTGGTGGAGAAAATGATAGCAAATACATTTTAATTTTGTGAGGATTCTTTCTTGCGTACATCCTTTGAGTCATTGATTTATAAACACATGATCTAGGAACACTTGAGAAAATCTCCCAAATAGACCATCTTTGCCACTAGAGGATGTGCAGATCTTTAAAGCAGTTTTAAGCTTTAAAGCATCATTCTCTACTGCCCTCCTGGGAACACCTCAATGTCTTCTTACTTTTTTTCATAATCTCGAAAGAAGGTTGTGAGTAATGGCCACACGGTGGTGGAAAGGGAACTGTTAATTTAAAAATTAAAATAAACTGCTTGTTGTCTTAGCACTTAGAATTTCAACAGGTCTCATCAGGTAGCCTATGAACCCATCAGCTAGGGAACATAGCTGGTTCTACATTTCCAGTTTCCCTAACACCAAATTCCTGATGCTTTCTAAATTCCAAATACTCACAGGTCCTCTTCATCGGGGTCAAGCAGAACTTTGCATAACAGGCTGCTTAGTGTAGCCCTGTCTCTTTATGTAATGGCACATATGCAACTTTCATGTAACTGCTTAAAGATTTGCGTCTCCTGATTTTCTGCTTCTTTCTTCATCCTTATCTGATAAGCATTGCTTTCCAACAGTTTCCCACCAATATGCAAATGTCAGCTTTTTTGTTGTTTTTTTAACTTGGGACATTGGTGTTTCTGGCCACACTCTTTGTGAGTGCTGGAGTTCTCTTTAAAGCCCACATCTGAGGGATGTGTCATAGAGTCACACGTAGCTCTGTATTCAAGAATTTGGATACAGTCTTTGTGGAATAGCTAAAAATATTCAGAAGTCAGCAGAAATCAAAGTGAAGGGAGTGAAATGCATCCTCCATTAGTTTGTCCAAGGCAGAGAAAGCAATGCTATATTCAAAGTAAGGAGCTGGATAGAAAGAGAGAAGCATGTAGGATCAGCTATAAATTGCACACAGTTTTTCTGAGCTGTTGTAATCTGCTATTTGACCTGAGCCAATATTATAACCTCTTTCTTCTGCTTTGTTAGGCTTAAGTAGCATTTAAAAAGACTAGCGGTAGGGAGAGAAGGTGGCTTAATGTTCCAAGGCTCAGGTGTGAAATAATTAGACTGCCTATATTTGCACACTTGCTAATCCTGATAAGGTTTGCTGAGCTATTTATTCTTCTGGTGTCAGGTTGAGGTCTGTGCAGCTTGGAGACCTTTCAGGAGCAAATGTAACATCCATAGTCCACAGTACTCTTCGTAAGACCATGAGTTCACTACAGGGTTTTGTGGAGACAGAAACTGCACCTTTCCATAGGCATAGCCATTGCAGGATCCATTGTGGCTCTCTCAGTCAGTCGTGCTGCATTGACACTCGTACGAAGTTTTGTTCAGGTCAGGCCTGTGCAGCTATAATGTGGCTCCATGATCCTTCTGCCTGAGCCTTGACTTACAGAACTGTTTAAGGTCAGTTCTGCATTTGCCGCTTTTCATTCAACCATTCTTTGTTTTAATCTGCGTTGAAATAATTTGAAGTTGCTAAGAATTTTCTAAGGGTCTGTGAAGATTAGCAATACTATTCTAGCTACTGAAGGTTAATGTCCTTACGCTTCCAAGGCTGGATTATTAATTATTGTTGCATAATGTTACAGCTCCTTCACCTACTTTTCCTTCACGGGTCACAGATCTCTGTTCCGACTACGTAACAGTGAGCAGCCTCCAGCAATTTCGTCTGACACTGGAGCAATAACATCTCATAAAAGCATAAAATTAAATTGTCCTGTTCTCAGGAGATCCTATAACTAGTGAGCAGACCCCTTTTTATGCACTGCTTTGCCCTTGCCCAGCTGCATGGACATCTCAATATATCTGACACAAAAGCAGATGGATGACCCTTGGAAATCTATTTCTTTCAAGGTAGGTTTTCTAGCTAGCTACATTCACACATGTAGAGATGCTTCAAATAATTCAGTTTTCAAGAGATAAATCCTCAAGCCTCAAAAAGTCTTTTTTCAGCACCATTTGCAGTAGCACTTTGTAGGTGGAAGAGAATAGTCTTCCCAATCACTGAATGGTTGAGGTTGGAAGGGACCTTTGTAGACCATCTAGACCAAATCTGCCCAAGCAGGGTTCACCCAGAGCAACCCTGCTGCAGGGCTCTGTCACCCTCACAGTAAAGAGATTTTCCAGTTTGTGCCTGTTTGTCATGTTGATAGTCACCATTGAAAATAGTGTGGTCCCAAGGGGGCTGCCACCTCCCCGTCGGGGAATCGAACCCCGGTCTCCCGCGTGACAGGCGGGGATACTCACCACTATACTAACGAGGAGTTGGGTGGTTGTTTAAATGTTGTTTAAAACCAATTTTGTTGTAAATTCTCTAATCTCTTCCTTTCAAAGTAGTGTTTCAGAGCTCCAGCTCAGTTTTGCTGCAGCCTATCAAATAGCAGGAAGCTGAGCTCAGAGTGTCAGCCCTTCGGCTTTAATATTTCTTTGACTAGTCCTAGTGTCACTGAGCTTCTTTTGCCTGTCTGAGAGCTGAACAGTGGTAAAAGTCTCACAGTTTCCAGAGCTTTTGCTAGCAGACATGAGGGCTGATAACAGAATGAGACTATTGACCAGCTCCTTTGCTTTCTTTAAAACCTGTTGAACTAGTATGATGCTTACAGGTCATCATGTGCTAAAAAGAAAAGGGAAAAATTATGCTCAGTGTAATCAGTGAGATGTTTACTGAATGGAAGAGCTTATTTAATAAATGTACAGCTGACATAACTTTATGGCTGTAGTTAGCTTAGCAAGTTCAAATGTATCATTTCCAAAGCTTTTCACTCCAGAGTGAGGGTCTGGCTGGAGACAGAGATTTGCATCATAGAATCATAGAATGCTTAAGGTTGGAAGGTACCTCTAGAGGTCATCTAGTCCAACACCCCTGCACACGCAGGGTCACCTAGAGCACGTGGCACAGGACTGCGTCCAAGCGGATTTTGAAGATCTCCAGATCTTCAAATCTCCAGACTCCACAACCTCTCTGGGCAGCCTGTTCCAGTGCTCTGTCACCCTCACTGTTAAGAAATTTTTCCTTAAGTTCATGTCATTGTCATCATTGCTCCACTTGTGATAGACAACACAAAAACCTGGAGAAGCACATCTCCCTCCATGAAAATCAGGCACTGGTTTCAGAGCAGGAGGTTTGTGTTGGTTGTTACAGTGACCCAGGTGTGTTTATCTGAACTCGGAATGCTTGTTCTGGGAGGGTTGATTTAAGAAAAAATGAAGCTCTCTGTCACTATTCATAAAAAGAGCTAGTGACTAGAGTGGCATAAGAAACACCAGGTACAGCAGATGCTGAGCATGGTGCAAGCTCCAGGAAGGGCAAAGAGGGAAAAGCTTATCCTTTCCTCAGGAGCATAAAGAGATGGGGCCAGAGAGGAAACCAGAGACAAGGCTACAAAGTGCATCCATGCCAGAGCAGAGCCCCAGGAATGTGTGAGGGGTTCATCCAGGAGACAAACTAGCTACAGCACAGGCCTGAGGTCTTTCTGGGAGATGGGTCAGCGACAGAGCTACTTCCAACAAAGCTCGGGCAAGAACTGCAGGCCTCGTCCTAAGCTTAAATGGGCTACTGGGCCCATGGCAGGCTATGGGTAGAGGCCCCTGGTGAGGCTGGGCAGGGCCTTGAGGGCCTATGAGTGCTCTCAAGGCCCTGGCAATTAGTTTTATATGATCAGTGAGTTCTCTCCCCAGTTTTGGAGTCTCCTTTTGTATTTGTCATGTTAATCAAACCGTCAGTTTCAAGGGAATTAAAATATAGTCCTGTCAGTTAAAACAAAACAAAAACAGTTTCAAACACAGTACAGTATCAAATGTGCACAACTATAATGCAGTCTGATATGTCCTTATGCTTGTCATCTGTCTGATCAAGATCTTAGAGACCAAAAGAAACTTTTTTTTTTTTTTGGCACTAACATAAGCTGTGAGCTGTGAGCTGTGAGGAGCGCCAAAATTTTATGTCTGGCCTTCAAGAGCTTTGAGTATTTTTTGGTGGCTCTCAGGGCCAGTTCCTCACATCCTTCTGATCGCAGGCACTGCTGTTTGCCAGAGGGGCTACCAACCCCAGCAGATGCAGAAAAGCAACCATCTCTGCTTCCCTAAATAGCAGCCCCTTGGGCCCATTTGAAGAGATTTTCCTCCTCTTTCTCATTATACCTTGAGAGTGTGTCTTGTAACCTTTTCCCAATGGTACAGGGAGAGGAAGAGCACACAGATGCATTTTCCTTGGGGCTTCTGTGGGATTCACCACACTGTGCTACAGCTGAGAAAGGGAAAGGCAAGCTTCATATAGGCATGGAAAGTCAGCCTAAATAAACATTGGCTATACATAAATCTGTACTGTGTTCTAAGCTGTCAAATTAAGAAGTTTCACCACCATAAACTCGATTTAACAAAAATATTACAAACAAAACATTTGAAATAATGGTGTAAAACACCTCAAGTGAATTCTTTGCATCTTCCATCACTGGTGATCAACTCTGCATATTACTTTTTATGGTAGTCCTTTGCTTGTGGCTGACTGACTTCCTAATGAGAAAGACATACTTTTTTTTGTCCACTGTACAGTATGAAGTTTTACAGAGTATGGAGACATACAAGGACCAGACCCACAAAGAGACTCCTCTGGTGAAGGATTATAGAGCAGCAGATGGGTAAATCAGCACAGTAGGGCTTTCTTGATAACATTATAATGCAATAACTCCTCAGTATCACAAAACCACAGGATGAGCATCATATGTTACCATTATTAATGTTTTCATCATTTAATGCGCTCTCCTGGGGCTCTTCGATGCTACCATAGCAAACAGTATTTCTCTTTATCGGAGAAAGCTTTTGATACGCGTAACAAGATTACTATGGCCTTCTACATTAAATAAAAGTATTCTATTTATAATGTATGGTTTTGGTTAGTGATAGGAAAAACGAAACAGCGTTAGTTCCTATCAGTCCTCTGTGCAATACTTTTGGTTCCATATCACATAAAAATAGTGAAAAGACAGACATGATTGCTTAATTCTAGCACACAGACTGTTGAGGTTAACATGTGGTTGATGGTCTTTACATGTCTGAAGACTGTGGTTGAGACTTTATTAGCAACTGCACTTTTTCTCACATGTGTTTCAGATGTGTTTTTTCTACGTTGGCCTGCCCCTCTTCCTGCTTGGCACAGGCGAAAATATCTATCAGAGCAGCCTTCCATATATCCAGCAGGTTAGGCTGATGGTTACATTTTCAAAAGAGCAACAAAAGTGACACCAAAACACAGGAAGAAAGCAAACAATACTATCACTCCAAAATCCAAGGTGAAACATATTGGGAGAAAGGACAAAATGAGTCTGGTCATAAACCTCTAGTAAGGCTCAATTGCTGGTTTCAGTAAAGAAGCAGCAATGTCAACTGAATCTGACCATGTTACCTATAGATATATAAAATGAGAGGATGGCAATACAACCCGGACTTTCTATTAAATATCTGATATTTCTTGAAATTCAAGAGAACTGAAATTTCAAAAAAATGGAAATTCAATCTGCTGTGTTAAAAGAAGCAAAGCTTAATCGTGACAGAAAACTCTACAAACTTACTATCAAATTTCATTTCATTCCAAAGAGTAGCTGAGTGGTATCTTTTTCTTGGCTGGATTTGCAGTTAGAGGAGATCCAAGGATCACAGAACTTGTGCAGAACGTCTGTGAAACAAGGGTCATCCTGCACATGTTCTTCATGTACAATTTCTGCATGCATATTGAATCTGGTGTGTTTGAAACACTGGGTTTACCTCTTATCTGCCAAACAGCATTGCAGTGTAGGGCTTCTGTGTTCCAGTCAAGAACATGGCAAACCTAGCTAAACACCGCTATAGAGAAAACAAAACGAACACTGCAAATATGGCAATGAGTAGCACCGTAGGACTTATTTTCCTTTAGTCCAGCAGAGTCTAGAGAGTAGAGTAAAATCTGATCACAAAACCTCAAAAAGGCAGTCTTGTCTTGTTAATCAGAGGCCATGTGAAACTGATGACAGTCTTTCCAAGGTTTTTGAAGGGCCTGGATTCTGGCCAATGTAAAAATCACAAAATCAAATTTACCAGCTGTGGATTCTTTTTATATGTGAATGAGAAACATTTGGAGCAAGTATTGTCCAAATACAGCAACTGTTTCTTCCATCTTCAACACATTTTTTATAGAAACAGAGGAATTGTCACACTGGCTTAGACCTCTGGACAACTAACTCTTATCCTTGACAGGTTTTCATCAGATACTTCAGGGAAAGAAGCAAGAAAACATGAGATCAAATCAATGTGAAATGCTCTCTCTATAAATATCCTCCAATCTTCAGTATTTAGAGACTGATTTATGATTTGAAGGTTTTATATCTCTTCTTAAATGTGTTAGTCAGAGAGACCTAACATTGATATGGAAAACCACGATATCTGGAGATCTTTCCAAGTTGTTGGTTACCATTTAGAATACTTGCTGCATGATCTCTCAGATGAGCAACACCTGGAGCAGCCCTACTGCACTGCAAAAATGTTTCACATTTTTACACAGTACCTACCCATACGAACGTAAGCAGCATTTCTGTAGAAATTTCATTACTAACAAATTCAGAATACCACAGAACTCTCTCTTTTGCATTTCGAAGTATACCAAAATTTGTTTTTCTTCCCAGAACTATGTCAACCTCAGTTGCTCAGAAGAGATTCACTCGCCAAGTTCTTGGGAGAGAACAAAATTGTCTGTGCTAACACTGTTTCTATAACGCTTTCATTTGAACTCATCCTTTTTAAACACCACAGGAGACTTCTATATTAAGTTACTTTACAAATCCCTGTTTTACAGAGAATTTGATGACCTATTTCTAAGAAATTGCCAGAATGAAAAGAAAGCCAATGTCATTAAACAATTTCTCTCTCTCTCTCTCTTAGGATGGATTTATAGACTTCTTGGAGTTCATAGCTGCAATAAATTTGGTTATACGAGGCAAAATTGACCAAAAATTGAAATGGTACTTTAAGCTGTATGATGCTGATGGAAATGGATGCATTGACAAAAAAGAACTATTAAGCATATTCACGGTAAGCAAGTTATGACCAACAGCAAATGCATTTGATGTATCATATTGCCTTTGACGCAGTGGCATGTCATCTGTTGTAATGGAGTGTCTGCATTTTCCCAAACATTTCACAGCTGTAAAACCAAAATTATTATCACTAGTGACATTCTTGCCATTTCTTGCTTGTTGAAGTAAACATATTTAAGCAGTATTTTACTTAAACCATAGTTCTACAGATATAATGCTTTATTGAAAGTGAGGAACTGTAGGAATAGCAGAGACATTATTTTGATAAAGTATGCTATAAAGTCGGAGAGAACTGAAGTAACATAACAAATAAAACAGCTGGTCACAAGTGTTTGTGCCAGTGGTTTTGTGGAAAAGTGGCTTCTCAAACTGAGCTTTTGAACAAAAATAAATTAAATTTTGGACTGTTTTTATGACATTTATATTATAATATTTTAATTATTATTGAAAGGCTTTTGGATTTGTTTACTATAAATCTCATTATCAAGTTTTCAACAATTAAATTGAGGAAATTAGTTTTATCATCAAATCATGCAGTGTCATTTTGACACAAATATTGCAGAAAATTCTGCAGAAAATGGATCTATTCCAAGCCCATAAAAGTAAAGCAGTATAATTCTTCCTTGCAAAATGACTTCCCTATTTTTCAGCTTGCCCCAGTGAAATGATGTTTTGCACATCAGCAGTTGATTTCATTGAAAAGGTAACATAGGGTGGTTTGCAAATATGAGTGACTTTTAATACAGCTCCCTAAATGGGCAGAACTTGTGACAGGTTTTGCTGCAGGTAGTGTAAAATCTAAATACGGATTCCATGTTATAATAAACAAGGAGGGCATTTTCCTGGATTGTGCATCTGGCTAGTCACTGTTAGAGACTTTCAAGAACTGCTGCCCAAATGAAAGGAACGGGAGCCAGATCAGCCATGGGGCCATACAAAGCTGATGCATCATTTTCTAAAGAATAGCTTTCTAAAGGCATAAGGAGATGAGGCATGTCTTAGATTTCTCCTCATTTGAGACTAACTCTGTATGTGCCTAATGTAGATATTTTCCATCATATTCTAGCCGAAGACACTGAGACAACTGTTTTTACCCAAAAAGAGTAAGAATCATTTTGATATAAAGAAGATATGTTTTCTTTTTAACTTACTGGTTTTAAACGCTGCTCGTTTTCTCCTGTTTTGGAACAACAGCACCTTACCCTAAACCTACCTAAGTGAGTTAAGGCTGGATCAAAATAGGTAGGCTCAAAATAAAAACATGGGCTGCAGACAGTTAGGGTCCTGCTTATATTGAGCAACAGTAAACAAAGCAATCTCTAAAAAGATCTATCAAATCTGAAACATTAATTTAAATCTAAGAAGTCTTGTTACATCTTCATTTGTCCCTACAGCTATGCAAACTCTGGATCAGCAGATCATTATCAGCCACGAAAACTCTTGGCACATAACCATGCACTGTCAGTGCCTTTTAACTGCCTAGTTAATTTGTTTTATTACTTAAGGTGAAGCTGTAGTAGCTAGTGATTAAGTACTTCAGGAATCACTGCTTTACTCTCAGCACTACAACAAAATTAACTGTGACAGAGATACAGCTTTCTTCTGAAAGCTACATTGCGATTGGCCATATAGGATACCCAAGTATCTGAAATGAAACTGAATAACAACAAAAGATTGAGTATCTGTGTATGTAAAATTTTTGCTGCCTTTCAGAAATCTGTGTAAATAAGATAAAGCCAGTGATGGTCAAGATTTAAACACTAGCAGAAATATGCTTATCTTATATTATACTTAAATATAATTAGTTCTAAATAACATCAGGAGCATTCCAATAAGTGACAGATGTAGATATTAGAATAAGTGTAGCTTATAAATTTGCAAGTTTTACTTATCTTACATAACATATTTCATCTAAACATAAATCATATGTAGAAAAACAAAATCTACACTACGTACATTGTACAGCATCTATGCTGTACGTATATTAGGCAGAGGTATATAATTTGCATGCACTTTCCTAGTCGCTTAGTAACTGTGATACTGATTCTGAGGACAACTCTGTAACACCCACTTAAGCTTCTGTTTTAATGCTTGCTGCATCCAGACTGTTAGTTATACAAGTTCCTAATTCATTAACCATAATGATCACCACAATGCAAAAATTGTGATGCCAGTGACTAGGATAAAATTTGCAAATATATGAATTTGCTCCTTTACTCCAAGTGTTGGATGTTTTTACAACAGAAAAGATAGAGAGGAGACTTTTAAAAAAATTCTTTGGGGGTAAGTAAATTCTTCCAACTTCTAGAGCTGCCAGTCTGACTTTATTTGTGATCACTAAGTTAAACATCTTTTAATAGAAAAATGACTTAGGCTTCTTCATCATGTGCTTCAGCTGTGAGGAATAACACTATATATAAATCACATAGACTATGGGGCACTCTCCAAAGGCACAGAACTCTCCCGGGCAAGACAGAGATGCTGGTGTGCAATCTAAAGTGTATTGCAGACCAGAGGTGCCACGTGGCTTCAAAAGACCTTCAGAGATATGTAAATCAGTGCTGTAATCTTCAGGCTGTGTTATGTTAATTAAATTTTGAATCCTCATTACTGAACATTTACTTGAAATAGCTATTTATTTAGTGATTTTGAAAGGCTTGGTGAACTAAAGGTTTGCATCCCAATTACCGCAGCTACCAGTGTTCTGTTTTCACTACTTGATGGAGAAAAGTCTGAAAGAATTTTCTGCATTTATGTTTTCAGGCTATCCAAGCTATTAATGGCCACACTGACATGACTGCTGAAGAATTCACAGACATGGTATTTCAGAAGATAGATGTGAACAATGACGGTAAGAATTTAGGGTTTTTTTGGCATTGAGAGTTTCTATTTTTTTTTCCCCAAAAGAAATTGTGCCATCAGGAGGGAAGCTGAATACACTATTGAGAACTGACTGCTTAAGGTGAACCAAAGGCCTGAATCTATACTTCTTTACCCGTATGTCAACAGCATTACTTCAGATTTTCAATGAAATATAAGCCAACTGACACTGTCAACCTGGCATGGGAATTGCAGTGTAGTAGTGGCTAAAAATATGGAGCTTTTGCACTGTTCACCCAAATTGCCAGTGCTCTGCATGCACAGCAAAACGAAGGTGTGATCAAGGTATTTTTAGCCTATCTGTGATGGCTTAATGTATCTCAAATGGATAAGAAAAGCAATGGAGATGCATGGCTGCACACCCTCTGCCATCTTCTAAGGATTGGACAGCATATCTGATGGCCCTTGAAGTCTGATTGTTAACACGTGCTGTTAACAACATGGTGCTGTTGTTTGTCATGACAGATAAATTAAGCTAACTGGACTTGCAATTGGAATTCAAAACTTTAATTCACTGCTTTGAAATTGTCTCTAATGGAAAACATGTCACATGTGAACCTCTTCATTCCTATTTGTAATCATGAAGATCCTCCTCTGACTTGCAATTCTGTTTTACATCAACTACGGCAAGTGACAACAAATTAGGAATATTAAGAAAATAATGCAAAGCAAGATAAAGTCCTAGCTGGGGATTCAGGGTGCTTTAATGTCTGTTTTTCTGGTCTTGTTTGGTGCATCAAAGCTACTTATCAAAAAAAAAAAAAAAAAAAAAGCAAGCTGTTTGCAGTATATAATCATAATACGGTCATCTTGTGATGTATATGATTATCCTGTAGAGGATTCCCTGCATTTGGGGGTTGAATGCAATTACAGGCTCCAAATAAATATTTATATTCTACAACCTAAAACCAATTCTATGATTATTTCTACTTTGGCCTCTGCTTTGCCTATATATTTACTGCAAGTAATAGCTGCATCTGAGCTGGACCATGAGCTTGAAAAGAAAGCTTGAAAAAGCTTGAAAGCTTGTGTGCCTTTCATTTTAGCAATGAGGTGCCAAGACATGAATTATTCAGCATGCTCCTCATAACACTTCAATTTCAAAGCGCCTTCAATATTTAGCTGTTTTTTTCAAATAGCTGCAAAATGGTAAGGCAGCCGGATAGACTCAAACTGCCTTCGAAAGGGGCAGATTTCCCCACGTTCTCTTTAGCCCTTGTCCTTGCTTAGTGAACAGGAGAGAACCCGTGGCACTGGAGAGGAAGCAGCCTTTGCTGCAGATGTGCTTTTCACATGTTTTAAATGCTGATCATTTCCCTGTTCTACAGCAGAGGAAACTTCCAAAGCTGCAACGAAGCAAATGCAAAACTCGGACAATAAAATTCCAGGGTGTGCTGAAATCTCCAAACAGCCAGAGGCCATCTAGTTTAAGCAATTCACCAGAAGTGCATGTGATTTAAGTTGCTGCTTGCCTTTGCCCTGTGGCATACAGCTGTTTTGCTGTTTGCCTTGCCTCTTTTCATTTCTTATTTCAGTGAGAAAACATTCATTTTAATGATTTTAATAAGAAACTTTAAATTGTTCTCAGAGAGAAAAAAAACCTAACTTGAAACCAAACTCTTCTTTTAAACCTCTTAGAGAAAAACACTGTCACTGGAATGATTTTAATGAACACTCCCATGTAGCTTGCCAGCAGAAATACACCTAAGACTGACCTAGGACTTTGCTGAAGAACAGGAGAAGGAGCAGAGAAAGAGGAAGATTGCTAAAGAATATTCCAGCTCCTCAAAAAAGAGATTTTATACTTGTCTTGAAACTTCCATACCCTATTTGGAGGTGGGTCCATCAAAACAAGGTCTAAATCTCCATTTCAGTTGGCTGGAAGAATTTCTCTAATCAAGTCACTTAACTGATTTTTACTACATCCTACGATGGCTCTAAATAATCCTGCTAGTCAATACAGGGGGAGATGCCTGGTAATCCCCATAAATCACATTCTAATCTCTGCTAAGGCCAGGACTGCCAGCTATACGCTTAGCTCCAGTTAACTGTTTTTCACACACTTGTGCCACCACAGATGCCAAACACTCATAGCTGGCTTTGACTTCTGTGAAAGCTGTGCTTGGTATCTTTGAACATGGAAAATGAGTCACAGTTTTTAGATTGGATGCAAAGTAGGGAAACAGTAGAAAATATTCTCCCTGCATTTGTGTATCAATGCAAAACCGAGGAAGCAAGTTCTTCTTGGGGCACAGAGTCCGGTGTGGATGGTTTTGTGGTTTTGTGTTGAGCTGAGGGTGATTGCTAGCTCCCATGATTTCTAAGAAGTATTTGATTTCCTTTCAGGGGAACTGACTTTGGAGGAATTTATCAGCGGCGTGGAAAGAGACAGGAATCTATTGGAATTGATTACAAAAAGTTTTGACCTTTCCAACGTACTCAAAGCCATACAAAACGGCAGGAGGCACAGCATCTGAAGGCTTCAGTGATGGATGTAGCATCTGTGTCACCGTTTGCAAGGAAGATAATGTTTGATACACTCAGGGAGCTTCAGCTTGTCAAAGCCTGCCTGGACCGTTCCAGGCACCCCGCTCCAGGGATAACTCTCCCTCTGAACTTTCAGTGTTGACCGCACATCTCCCTCTCCTTTTCTTTGTTCTTTCATTCACACCTGCGGCAGCTACAGGGCGCAAACTTTTGCCCACACGTAACTGAAAAACTATTTGATGCAGGACAGATAACTTACTTGGTCTCTATGAACACTGTTTAGAGTAATTGAAGGAACAATGGCAATATCACAAAATACAACTTTTCTAGAAGATACAGAGTTAATCCATTTCTCCTTTTGCATGCAGGTTTCTAACCTACTATTTAAGATGTGGTAAGAAACTTCTAGATGGGATTAGTTTCTATCTGGATATATTAAGAATGAAGCCTTGTTTGCATTAACTTAACATTTGCTCTAATCAGTGCTCAGAATAGGACTGGATTAACTGGGAAACACCTCAATCAGCTTAACATTCCAGAGACGTGTATCCTCTTTAAAAGGCTGTTTACTCCTCTTGACATCTGTAAATTAAAAAAACGGGATGTTTTCCAGTTGGGAGAAGTGTCTGCTACTCTTCTTTCAAATTAACCTTTGTAGAAATGAAAAATTTTATATTCATCTTTGTAGACGAGTAGAATCAGAAGTTCAATGTATAGCTAAAACCAAATTCTCTTGGGCACCAGAATGAATGTTGTTTGGTTTCACAGAGATTTGTGTCCTTTGACACAAATGCTTCTCATGGAGCTCTCTGTCACAGCTGCAAGGGACAAAAGGTACGAGGTGTCACGGCTGGTACATGCTGATGGGATTGCCGGCCCCTGCCAAAGAGACTGCTGAACAGCCAAATTCTTCCTGCCTTTTCTTCACAGGGAATACTAATTTGGGTATTTTTGTTCTGCTCAGGTACCTCGGCAAAAGCTTTTACCACTTCAGTCTGAGACTTCTACCTTCTTCCAAATTGGCTTGCAATCACCTCTGAATCTGGTGGATGTTAGGAGCAAAGGGAAGGGATTCATGGGCTGCATGATCACATAGGCCTCATTTATCTTGGGGTGCCAAGCTAAAAACAACTCAATCTTACCAAATAAGTAACGAGATTAGTTCTACAAACTGAATTCCCTGGCTGCAAAGGGAAAATTTCTGTTCTCTCTGGTTCTGTTGGCATTAATTCCCTCTCAAGGCCGCAACAGATTTTACTGAATTACAAAATCATAAGAGTAAGTTCTCCTTGGCTGACGGTGTCCTGCAGGCATCACTATAATACTAGTTGCTGTCAGAAGCATCAGCTTTACACAGAATAATTTGTGCATAAATTGTGCAGGATGAAGGAAACAGATATCAAGATTTCAATATGAAAATGTTTTTCTTCCAAACGCACTTCAAATCCATGTCCATCTGCACAAGATAAAATGTCTTCTATCGCTGTGATTATTATTCTAGTTTCTGGTTTGATGAATAGGATATATTATAAGCATGCAACAAGATCACTTGACATTATAAACAGTTCTGACATTACAGCTCTGACATTTGCATTTTTTATATCCTTTCCGAAAAAAAGAATGATGCATGAGATTGCTGTTGGGGTAGGACTTTAAATCTGTCTATTTACTTATAATTGACACATTAATATGTAACTGTCAGTATCAGTTTTCTCAACCTAGACTTCAAAAATATCACTTTTTAATGTAATGCTTTTGCATTTAAATTCTATGAAGGTGGTGTTCTTCAGAACTGGCCCTATAATATTTACAATAAAATGGTCCAGTCTAATCTGTTTTAGGGTATGGGAGCAGCTGTGCTTTGGATTCTTGCACATTAACTAATGAAGTTGCTGGTTTAAAATTGTCTATTTATGTACACTATTTTTTATAAAGGGATTTTTAAAAGAGAGTATTTTCATTTAAATTTGCATACTTTTTCTGTGTAGCTTTAGTTATATGGTGTGAATTACCAGCTCAGAAAGCGCATTGTGTTTGAAAAAATAATGAATGTAAGGAAATCATTAGACATCTTTTGTGAAACTATTTTGAAGGAGTGTCTGGCATGCTTATTTTCCACCCTTTCATATGAAATAATTTAGTAAAAGCCCATGTAATTAAGATGCAAGTATCTTTTCTCTCTGATATAAACACTTTGACATATCATTTCCAAGGTACTTTTTTTTCAAGAATTCACCTACAGCAACTCCACATGTGTTTGGGAATACTCCTAAGATTATATTTACGATGCTAGATTACTTCTACAAGTTGATTAGCCTAACTTTCCTTTGAGTACTTAAGCATCCCTTGATGCACAGGTGCTTGAAACAAATGCATTATGGCCACATTTGAATACTGATTGCATTCTTCTATATCTGAGAGCTGCTTATCAGGTGTAGCAGTGAAATCAGGTGGCATGTGGAAGAACCATCTAACTTGATTCCCCAAAGTCTTGTTCAGAAGAAGCTGCAATTTGTAGTGGGGTTGAGCTGCTTTGTGGTAATGAAGGAGTGTTGCAAACTAGCCCTTGGGTTGCTTATTACTATTTTATTAGACAACAGAAAAGGAAAAGTGGCCAAGTGTTAGCTCACTTTACATCTACCCTTAGCAAATACATAGGTGGTTAGTGCTGCGCTACAGATTCAGAAGGCTCCTGAGCCTACACAAATGTGTTTGTGCTGAAGCGCCAGCATGGGAGAACAAAACAACTACAGAACATGGTCTGAAGAAGCATCATGGTCAACAAGACTGATGTCCATGCCCACGATGAGTGTCTGGAGGAGCTGGGCTGCCTACAGCACGATGGCAGAGAGATACGAGGTCAGACAATCGTGTCCTGTGAGGACCTACTTACTCTGTCTTACTTGTGTTACCGCAGTCACCTCAGTAGAAAACACAAGCATGAAGCAAGGTCTGCTAGTTAGGGGTGCTTAGCAAACCAAAAAGGTAATTGGTAGTTCCTCCTCTCATTGAAGCTCTTTCACCACTAAGAGATCCTGGTGACTTTATGCTCATTTCATTGCATCTGAACAGCTAAGGGTAATTAGTGTGACAGCTTGTAATCCAAACAACTTGTAATTATCCTAACATTATTCATTTTATTTATTTATTTTTCCAGTTGCTCAATATACTAAAAAAATACATAGGTAATTTTTTCTTCTGAGAATCTGGAATTCAAGGCCATAAGAAAATTACCTTTTCTTGTAGATATGAAATTGCTTAAGCATTAGTAGGCATGACTAAACCTTATGCCACAGTTACATATCCCTGAAAAAGTGGGAGGAAAGCTCGCTATGGTGTGCGATAGATATATCAAAGCTGCATTTAATTTCTGACCTTATGTAAGATTAGCCATACAGACCATACAGACCATAACAGCTAAATATTCAAAGTTCAGGTTCCTGATGTGTCTGTAACAGGTAGATATTTTCCCATTTTCTTGAGGAAATGGGCTCAATATCTACCACATGGAAAGATTTCCAGAAGACTTGCAGAATTATAGAAATGACTGAAGGATTCAAGGAGGGATTTTTAAGTACCACCTTAATAACTTCTGCTAAATACAGCTTCTGTCAATACAGAACACTGTTAAATGAACCCAGAGCGACAGATAACCATTTAAAGCTACACTAAATCTGAGGTCCTTTGATACTGCCAGCGGAGTGTCTTCCATTTTGCCTTCTCACTTAAAGGGCCTATTTTAGGAGATCCTCTCCATTTATTACAAGTGTTGAAGAAACTGCAAGAAACAGAACAAGATATCCTCTTTGTTATCTGGCACAGCTCTGACACAGGTGTATCAGGGCCAGAAGGGTTTATATATACACAGTGTATGCAAACCATATGTACCACCATGCACTCAGCAAGCCCACGTTCCTGCTAAATCCCCCAAATATTAATTGCAAAATGTAGTTGAGTTTAACAAAGTGATTGTAGATATTTCAAAGCATTTCAAAAATAGGAAATATACATAGCTTTTCATTGGATTTTTGATATGTTTTTCAGTAGAAAGCTGAGTGAGGAAACAGCTTAAGTATATTATTTTATCACAGTTAAAATGGTAGCTTCTCTGCCTGAGGGATAGTGCTGGGCCACTGCTAATTGTTCTCGATTTTTTCAAACGCCAAAGGAATTTACCTCTCAAAATGTCTTCAGTTTCTTCACAGAAGCATTCAACAGCACAGCAAAATAAATGTAGCTTTTCTTGTTATTCTTTAGAGTATTGGATAGCTGTCCAGGTTACCAAGGTGTGCTTTACGCACCGCAGAAGTTTGTGTGATGTGGAGAACAGTTCACTTAGGAAAAAAAAAACGACTACTTCTTGCCTAGGTCAATAAAAATTTTCTGAATGGCAATGAGACTCCAACATTTCTTTTTGCAGCTGGGTATGAGTATTTGATCTAAGCAGAAATGTTTGGTATTCCTTCTTCCTATCCCTTGAGCCAGGCAGTCTTCTGGCTTTTTGAATACACATAGCAATTATAGATTTCCTCTCTACCTTCCCTGGAAAATGCCACAGTATGCTCAGAAGGAAAAATGATTGCAGACTTAGGGACCCTTCATGGTTCCATATGAGTCTACGATTCCACTGATTGCAAACTGGAACAAATTTTCTTCATGCTAACATCTAACAAATACATCAAAATCTGGATTTATTCAGAATCTTATTAAGCTTTTATGATGCAGTATTTCTGTGGGCCACTGCAGAGAGGTGGAGGGAAGGAATGAAAGTTTTTGAGAACACTTTTAAAAAAAAGTAATGTATTAGCACCACTATCATCTTCCTTTAAAAAAATAAATGAAATATTCATGGAAAGGATTGACATAGCTTTGAGTGAAACGAAACTCCTGTCAAGCTTTGAGCAGGGGTTTTCATTCTTAGTATCCATTCACATACTCCATCTCCTCTCCTCAAAGCAATAAAA
The DNA here is from genome assembly GCF_000705375.1 of Tinamus guttatus. Next base: position 97,936 of record NW_010588219.1, on the reverse strand, counting down.
ATAATGGTGTTTTATACTGACGGTGTACCTTGAGCCTGTAGCTTTAACGGACTGGATGCCAAGAGTTTGCACATTTCCTCCTCTTTTTATTTAAATTATAAATATTTGACAAACTGCTTCTATCCTGGAGGAATTCAAATCCCTTCAGGTTTAAAATGCAGATAGATCACTTTAAAAGAGCTGCTAACATTTGCTGAACATTTGTAAATAGGCAAGTCTTTACTGTTCTTCCATTTTTCCTTTATTGTATTAAAGGTGCCTATATGAAAAGAGCATCTTTATTCTATTTTTCTGATCTACGTTTTAACTAGGTCACCCTTCCCTTTAGTATCCTGCTCATAAACAGAGTCTCTAATAAAAATGCCAGCTAGTGATCAACTTATAGTGAACACCATAATAATTCAGTCATCTTCTAAGTCATGAGACATCTTTCAACAACATTCCATTAACAGTGAACATCAAGCAGCTTATAAAACACAAACTATAACTAACCAGGACTACTTCTAAGCAAATATCTTTTTCAAGTTTCCAAGAAACTTTGGGTTCTTCCTTAGATCTCTGAATTGCACAACACACACATAAAAAATCCAAGCAATGAATTTTATATATATATTTTTTTTCAAAATATTTAAACTGGTGCAATTCCAGATCGTCTAAGTTAGGAACTGATTCCCTAGGTAGCAAGTAGAAAGAGAAAAGCATCTGTTGGAGTAGGTGAATATGCTGAAACTATTGTCTGAATAATCCAGCAAAACAAAGGTCCAGTGCTGGTACCAAAAAGCTTCAAAAATGATGAGTTCTGCCTGAAAGGGTTAGTAAAATGCCTCTTGAGAATACAGTTATAAATCTAAATCTGTTACTTCCTGGTGTTTTTTAATTATTCCTGAAAAAAAATAAAATCCCATCCAGGTAAGGATGTGTTTTGCTGTCACCTTCTCTCTTCCTGCACCAAAAATTGCCAGGGCTCTGAATAAAAACCGTATGTGCAAAATAGTCAAGAAGCCAGGCCCACAAGCAAGACCTTGAGACAGCCCAGAGGGGGTGTGGATGTGTAAGAAATGACTGTAACACAAGTTAAGGGCAGATAGTTCAAGAAACAAACCGCATCATTGATTCAGATGGCAAACAAATCTTTGAAGCAAAATCCCCCCTTCAGACTCCAAAGTTTTTCTTGAGAGTGATGATGCCAAGATGTGGAGGCTTGTTTAAAGACAATAGTACCTTGTTAGCAGATAGTTAACCACAAGGATGTCAGTCTTTGCAGCAGATGGGGGACAGAGCCGAGGAAGGGGATGACGGCAGAACACCTCCCCCTGCCCCCTGTGAGGAGGGTCTTGTCAGAAGAAAAGAAACAAAGCCAGACAGGCGAGCAGGTGGCAAGCTTTGGTTTGGTTGTAAGCTTTGCAACACTTGTGTTAAGAAAGTATAAAAAGAAGTTGGTTTGGAAATAAAGTTGTCTCACTCTGCACCCCAGACTGAGTCCGTTTCTTCACAAGGTGCAACACCAATACATGTTTGTGACAAGATAGTCTGCTGCTGGCAGGAGGAAATATTTTCTGTGACATGAGATATGAATAGAGCATGACAGGTTACTACTACGTGTCTTTTTGCTATTCCCCCTGTTTCAGTCAACTTGTGGCTGAAATCTTTTTCTCCTCCAAATCCTACTTGTGCTCCAACCCTGAGCACAAGTAGGAAGGGGTAGATAAAATCGGCTGGCCAAGATCTGGGCATTTGCCTTATGCTGAAGAAATCTGTGTACTCAGTGATGTGGTACTCCTGCTGCTTGTTTTGCTTTCTTTGATTTCTACTTTGCATTGGCATTCCAGGCACAGAGAAAGAAAGAATAAAGCATCTTTTCACATACCTCTGCTTTTGTATCTAAGCCAGAGACATCTGGAAATGAGAGCCATGGTGCAAGGAGGCCTTGGGACACCATTCCCATGGCTAGGCTTCGCTTATCAGGCTGACAGAAGGACTTTACATGTTGCGACAATTTGCAGTAGAAATTGCCACAGATGGTGTTAGCATTTGTGGAGTTTATGAGATTAGTATTTGGCCACAGATCTTTCTCCAGATGTTTCTGTGATACTGAATAAAGAATGCAAAGTTACAGAAGCCTGAATGAGCATAAATGTTGCTTTAGGCCCCCTTATTTAGATTCAATTTCACTGTAGTCTATTAAGTCATATGGTCACTAGCTACAGGGAGCTATATAAATACAGCTCTAATTTCCGCTCCAAAAATAATCCTAACCTGTATCAGGAAATGATTCATCATCTTTTTTTCTCCCACATGCTGCTAATCAATGTATGATACCAAAAGAGGCTTTCAAAACATGTAAGCAAGGGTTGTGCTGCCTGAAATAAGAACTCCTTTTATACTCCCTAGTGTCCATCTCATCGTCCTGTTCTTCCCCGCTCTCACGGTGGGGGTCTGGGCTTCCAAGCATCCCTCACTTTGTGCGGCATTTGACTGTACAAGGAAGTTTTCCAGGTTTTCCCTATTCCTCTGGACCATGCTCCTACTTTTACATAGGCTGCTCCTACCATGCTGTCTCACAGTTTTTTATTTTCTACCTAGCACTTGGCTAGCAAGTCTTTATCTAGACTCTTTATTTCCTCTGCAGCCTAGTCCTCCAGTCAGCTTCAGGGAGGCCTTATCTAATTGCAGTTTTTCCCCTCCCTTCCTTGAAGAAATCCAAGGAAAGCAGAGGGAGGGTAGAGGGCAAGAAAGGTGACAGACAAAACCAGAATCCACCCACCGATGGGAGCAGACCTAGCTCTGTTTCCTTTTTGTTCTCCACAGCAGGGAGCCTGGCTTGGAAAGCTGTCAATCTTCTGAACAGCAGCCCCTAGAAAACATTACCTGCTTTCTCCTGGCAAGCACTTTGTGTGTGTGTTTTTAAATCACAAAATGCTTCTACTTCCAGCCACTACAAGAGTCCTTGTGCCAAAATACACCATTTTGAAATGTCCTTTCATTCCCTGAACAGAGTAGGTCTCCGGCAATTGCAAATGTTTGTTGGCAATTTTCTAGTAACCCAGTCTTTTAATGAAACTCATGTTTTCTAGGTGAGGAATAGTTGTAATTTCAACTGGGCCAAGTGACCAGGCATATGCTGGTGAATCATGCAGACCAAATATTTACTTTAAGCACTTCAAAAATTGTCGGCTAACAGTGGTTTGCCCAACTCTTTGTTAAACAACTGCATATGAGAAATAAATTCAAAAACAAAAAAAAAAGCCACTGAGCTTATTTATGCATAATTTGTAAGCACACAGTATAAAGAGCTACGTATCTCAGCTAAATCATTTGCAATGAATAATTCTGCCATTTTGTACAGATGCAGAGCTCTGGAACTTACAGAACATTATGGAAATGTATCTTCAGTCCTCAGGAGATGTGAGAATTTTAATTCCTGGCACTGAAGGCAGGCTTGAATGAGAATATGATTAAACTTTTATAACTGCTTGATGTTTTCTTGGCTCAATCAATATTCTTTTCAATAAGCCCTTGGCCTGTTTCAGAAGCACTGCCAATATTTGTTGTTCACTAAATGTGGTTTTATTTTTCATTGCAGCTGATCTGATCCACAGAGTGACACTGATCATAACGAGTCAAACATTTTAAAACAACAGAATCTCCTCAAGCAGGACAGAGGCTGGCTAGCCCTACTGACAGCAGCACATCTTTAAGTGGCCGCTGTTGCAGATGAAGATGCACTGATACCACCTCCAGCGTATCTTACTGCAACCATTCATCTGCACAAGCCAGCAGGAGTGGCTGGGACCCTGCTGAAAGGTTGTTTCTTCTCCTTCGAGGGAAGCCCTAAAGGAACATGACAGATGATGGCGCGTTCTTTAGGAGCACTGGCATCCCATGGATAGATAGATCCAGGGCCTCCATCCTGATGTGTGTGAAAGCGCCCAGGGGAACAGGCTAAGATTACTCAGATGTTAATACTGTCAAGCAGTAGGATGCTAGACAAGAACCTAGGATGGGCCTGAGCACTGCTTTGCCAATGGTCTGTGCTTAACCTTGGGCAAATCCCCACCTCAGGTTTTCTATCTATCAAAGATGGCAACAATTCCTAACAGGGTTTGTGGCACAGTTTGAGATCTGTTCAAGAGGGGCATGATTGATGGCTGAGTGGTGGCACTCACTCAGCACACGGGCAACATTCAGTCATTTGACAGCCCAAGAAGTAGCTCCCTCTACAACATTCCACGAGCTAAGCGTTTGGTGCAAAGGTCAATCCAGACAGCGTTCACTGATGCTGAGAAATTAGGGAAAGCGGATACTGAAAGGGGCAAGAATCACCCACTCCTTTTCCAGGAAATTCTCATTCAGTGCTTTAATGGTAGTACAGTCTTACTAGATCTGATTTGCAGGCTTTGTGCCCAGATTCCTCAATGGTAGTAAGTGATTTTTGTTCTCCGTTCTCCATTTCCATATGTGGAGGAAAAGAAGCCTGGTCGTTTCAGGGTAATGGTTGCTCTCCTGGTAACTGCTTGTCTCTCCTGTTCTCAGACATGGTACCTTCAAAAATAAAAATATTCCAGTCTTCCCATGGTTTTAGATGTAACCAGGCAAGAACTGAAAATAGCAAGAAGCCACTAATGCCCAGGGCCCCAACCTGGCAGAGGACTAATTAGACTGGAACTGATTAAATTGCTCCCTCACCAAATGAAAGACGTTCTTCAACAACAGAAGGCAGGGAACAGCCTTCGCAGAAGGTGGGAGCCAGGATTTGCAGCCTTTGAGCCTATCATGTGTTTGGGAGCTCAGGAAGGAATTGGGCTTGATGGGCAAGAAGCTCCTTGAGTTTTGTTTCTTATAAGCCCATAGCCAACTTATTTCCCCCTTTTATCTTTTATGCCAGCAGGGTTATGGGGTGTTTGGGTGTGTTTAATTATGATGAACATTGAAAACAGTTGTGTTTTAAGAGAGATGCTCATGGGGGACTGCCTTCTGTGAAGGAAATAATTTGATTCTGGATAGAGTTGTGTGAGTAAGGGAGTAAAATACCGTATCTATCCTACTTCAAGGACAGCAGGGAAGGCCCTGCTCCTTGCAGAGGCCCAGGAACACAATGACGCTAAGGCATCTGTCCTGAGCAGACTAATTTACTGTGTTTTTTCCTGGGGTGTTCATACCGCTTTCCACGGGCAGCCAATGCCTCTCCATGCCTATACCTAATCCCGGCTCCACAGTTCTGGGATGAGGTGTTCATTTTACAATATCTGAAATGTCTAATTATACTCACTGATCGTATTATGTCTTGGCACAAGCTGAGTTGTGCAAGAGTTTCTGGGAAAGGACAGACATTTTACACGTTTATACTCCTCTGTACAAAGAGTGAGATTAGTATGTCTAAAGAAATACACTTAAGAGATATGAGTTTCCCTTAAATAGTCAATATGGTGTTTTGCCTGCATCTGAAAATCAACATTTACAGACAATAGCTGTATAAATCCTGTTCCTCAGAGGATGTGTTCAGAAATGATTTGCTATTTCAGATACTTAAATACTAAAATATATTGACTGACTGGAGAGGGTTCAGAGCAGAATATTAAAAAAAAAGAAAGGCTTCTTAGTGTGGATGTTTTGATTTATAAAAAGAAAAGATAAAAAGATTAACGGGATAAAATACAGCTTGAGGCCAGGCTAACTGATGAGCTAAAGAGAATATGGAAAGTGCTGGAAGCATCATGAGTAAAAGAGTTACATATGGCAGTGTACCACAGGGTGAGCAATGGCACGTACAACCCAATCCTGCAAATTATTCTTCTATAAGCCAAATTAATTACAGGGAAGTTGAAGTTAAATCTTTTGTCAAACATTTCTGTAAAAATTTACTCAGTGGAATTGCAGAAGAGGTGAAGCTTGCACACAAGAGCTGAAGAGCTTTTAAGGGACATTTTTTATTTCTTGAAATGTCTGTGTATCTGCATCATAGCAAATAGCAATATATTCTTTTACAGCAAAAAGGACACAGTATAATCATAAGATTAAAAAGTTGCCAGTCGTCTTCATACTATAGGAAAACTCCATCTGACATGAACTATGCGCTTTCCCTGTGGCAAAGCCGAAGTGAGAGCCTGTTTAAGTGCAAAGCTTCAGAGGTTGGGACATTTTCACCTCTCCACTGATACTGCCCAAGAGCCATGATTTTCATGGGACAATTTGATGTTTCCAATCCAGCTCAACTCAAATGAGGATTGCATCTGCCCCTTCTTGCAAACCACTTTTGCCAATCCTCAGTTTACTCATGGGTTTAGAAACAGTTTTCATGATTTATTAAGAATCATTATTGACGCAGAGCCTAAGAAGAGCACTCTGTTTCCCTTGTGCTGCATAAACCTAGGGCAAGTGGACAGCCCCTATGTATTTGCAGTCTCAGTAAATAAGAAGGGGAGGCAAGCAGCGGACACATAGGAAAGCACCAAGGAACACAAAGACAAGCCTGGACACACAAGTGTCTGCTCTATTTCTTTACAAAGAAAGTTTTAACTTACTGCTCTTGCTTCCTATTTCTTGCCTGTTTACAGTTTTGATACATTCCTTTCCTTGGCAGCCTGCACAAGCATGCTCTCCAGGCAATAGCTTTACCTATTATTCCTTGACTTTATGATCCCTAAGGTCATGGAGGCTGAAATTTCTGGTTACATCTTATTAAGCATAGCAGTTACTACCAGCCTGGGAAAAAAAATTGTATGCACCTGCTCAATTCCACTCTCATTTTCTCATATGGTGTGTAGGAAGAAATTCTTTGCAACTGAATGCTCCTGTCACTCTTCTGAAGTGCATCGGGAATTGAGAGCAGCCAAAATTAACCACTGAATAGACTGCGCTTACTGACTGATCTTCCATCAACAACATACCCTTATTTTCGTAGGTAAGCAATTACCTCAGATATAAAATAAGTCTGGGACTATTCTTTCCATTATTTCTAGTATAAAATTATATTCTAGCAAAATTAGAAGACATCAACGAATAACCTCAAGGTTAGGGAATGTCAAAGGAAAGAAATTAATCTCATCCCAAGTGTGCACAGTATTTCAGTCTTTTAATTATCAGATCAGTGCAGCAAGAGCTCAAAATCCCACAGCAAAGGCCACAAAGCACCCAAACACACACGTGGGATCAGGTAACAGACAGAGGCTCAACCCAAGCAGAGCCCTGAAACCTGAGATTTATAGAAAATGAATTTTGCAAAGTAGCTAGTTAGCTTTTTTTTAAAAAAAAATCTTAATAGGTGTATATAAGCCTTTAGATTTTCAAAACATAGCACCCATCCAAGTGAATAACAACAGAAAGTGCTGAGAGCTTCTGCAAATCCATTCAAAGAAATCTAGAAAAGAAAGAATAAGCAGCTAGATGATCATCAGCGAAATTCTGAGTTTTAGATGATTTGTCTCAGATTCATCCATCTAGGAATGCAGGGACAAAGGCAGGGATGAAATTGAATTTGTACATTTGCTATTAAAAGGAAGGAAAAATGATGTGCTGGGTTTCACTGGAAGGAGGCCAGGCAAGAAGGCAATGTTGGGCAGACAAAACATTGGGGCTGAGAGAGCAATGGATGAAAGGCAGAACTCTGGCCCAAGAAGAAGGGTAAACATGCTGTGCAGAGAAACTGCAGGAGATCTTGAAGAGTGGGAATCATCAAAACCAGCTGTCCTGCAAACGCAAGGATTTTCTGTGGACAGCTTTGACTTCAGATACATTGCTGTTAAGTCACTGTATGAAGGCGTCTGGAGCAGGAGTTGTTCTAGTGACCCCCACATAATAAAATGGCGTCGTACACGTTTCAAATAAACTTTGCAATATTACGCAAATTAACTTTGCTGGGCCCAAAGGCCGTAACCGCGCTGCGGTAAATGCCGTCCGTGGCCAATAGCCGCTCGCGCTAATCTCGCGTCCAATAGGAACTCTCGATGGGTCACTGTTGCTAGGTAGAAAAGCGAGTTTGCATATTGCCCTGCACCCATTCGTGCTGCGCTCAGGAGCCAATGGGGGGATTCGGATGCGGTTGGAGAGCGGGAGGGGGTGGGCCTTGTCAGCCGCAGGGACCTATCAGAAGAAGAGAGGCTCGCTCTTACGCGTTCCGATGGGCTGCGGCGCCCGGAGTGACGTGCCCGCGCTCCAATCGGAGCTCGGCGAGCGGCGGCGGCGGGTAGG
>NW_010588219.1:19456-81163 GCF_000705375.1 Tinamus guttatus | reverse complement strand
TGGAAGTCAAAATTCCTCCAGATTAAAACACTACAATTCTTATTGCTTCCACTGCTATTGATGCTTAGTGTCTTTGCATTCCTGTAGATAAAGTGACTACAAATTTATCTTCCATCCGCCATGTGGAAAGAAACTGGCGATCAGATTTGGGTTTCAATCCCCCGTAGAATAACTGTAGTGGTGTTGGGTAGACTGTGAAATCCAAGGAGCGCGTTATGATCTGCTCCTCCTGACTGCTCAGCAGTTTCACCGGAGGATGCCAGTCGTTTCCCACAACAATGTTTTTTTTCATATGTGCCCCTGAGCTGCAGTAGCAGCAGCAGCTTGCAGAGCTTTAGATAATGATTGCTCTGATAGAGGAAAAATAACGGAAGAGGGAATTAGCCTGGGAAACAATTTTGTTCTGTTTTTAGTGAGATAAGAATAGTATAAATGAGTAGTTAATGTAGGTACCATTGTGATTTTCAGGCAGTGTGGTAGGGTGTTTTTGTTTTCCTTTTTCCAGCCCCTTCCTTCCTCCTTCCCCCTTTCAGAGCAACTCTCCTTCTATCCTCTTCCTTCTTGCTGCAGTAAATTGAGGGGATTCAGAAGTCCGGTCTTACGTTGCAGTTGGCCGTTGTAGGATATTGAAGGGCAATGAACTGAAATACCTAGCTGCCTCTAGCACCAAGAATGTTATGATGTCTCATAACCACAATTACATATAGAATACTTAGGAATGCAGTTAGAAGTCTGGGAGTTGGGGCAGACTAGACAATAATGAAACTAACTGTGATAGAAGAAGCCAACAATGCCACTTAGGATCTTGTTTTGGAATAATGTAGGGATGTAGAGGGAAAGAACTGGGAGGAATAAATGAATTAATACTCTTACAGAGCACTGCTTTGACAATATTTTACCTTCTGAAATGCTTAGTATATGCGTTTTAACTGCTTAGAGATTATTTATCTTTACTCTTTGTATTTCAAAAGTGCAGGCTATAAGCTGTGGTTTGCAAGTGAACTTGACACTTTTGTAAAATGAAAATGGCTTAAGTTATGCAGTGCTTATTTAAAAACATTTCTAAGAAACTTTTCACTTTATGGGTAGTTCAATCAAGTTTTGTTTGGTGTTTATCTTAAAATTGCAGGTGAAGAAAGCGATGCAGATGTAGTTGCAGTCGGAAGAAAATTCGAATGCATTCACTTCCAGGTAGAAGTTTCAGTTCCTGTTTGCTGATGTGATGGAAGAACTAGACTGTGTTTTAGGACTATGATGGCAAAGTCGCATAGAATATGCACTTTGTGTTTGAAGCTACTCTCCTGTGTTCTGCTTGCTCAAAGACAATTGCCAAAAACTTACCTCATTTTCCTTGCTTGCTTAATATATTGCTATGCTGTGTTATTTTGATAAATGCTAGTACGAACTGACTCAGAAAGGCAGAAAGAGTTTCATTGTGAAAGATGTTTATTATTTATTACCAAGTGCTTTCAATTTCTAAGTAGAGCTGTGTTATAAAGAAAATTTTCCTTTGTATGTGGGTGCTAATATTGTGTAAATATTTTAGCCATAATTACTAGCATTCTGTAATCTAGGACTGGGACTTTTGGAGTGTTTTTGATGGTAGGTGCTGAGAGGCAGAGTTTTCTTCTGCATCAATAAACTAGCTTGTTATCTCTCATTATAGATTTTCACATACAGCTCTTTCTCAGGATTTTTTTCTAACAGAACATATGTATTAGAAAAGTTTATGCTGGTTGGATATCTTTGTCTAACTAAGACTGGTTTGGGACATGATAATTCTAAGTGGGTAAAAGTTCTGTGTGTTTGGTTTTGTTTTTAATCCTCTAAGAATCTGAATGTTGGTGATATGGAAACGCCAAATAAAGTAAAAGTTCAAGTGGATGTGATAGTACAAGAAGATGCTAGAGATATTCCAAAGTGGATTGAGGTAACATATTTCTCCTGTTCCATTAGAAGTTATTAACTAATTCATAGTTCAAAGAAGCTGCTTTTTTAGTAGCTAGTTTTTGCTTTTTTATGGATGAATAAAGTGAACTCTTTCAGCATTTTAAAAATATTTTGATTTTAAAAATGGATAGGAGAGGGCTTATTCAGATTTGCTTTTGTGATGGAAAACAGTATTATCATGCTAAAACTAGCTTCCATGATTTATTTTGGCTTTAATCTGTGTTGAAGCTGCTGAAATCGATTTATTTGCATGTTACTCAGTATTATTAATTATCCTGTATATGTTTCTAAGTTGCTGTTCTTTCCTCAGCCTTCTCACTTCCACTGAATTGCAGTCCCCATTAATAATAATAATAATAAGCCTGTTTACCTACAACACAACACAGTGATTACTGGTAAAGACTTTTCTGTTACTGTCCACGTTGCTCCTCTTCTACTTGATCACAGCAGTGACTGCAAGAGTCTTCATTCATTTTACTCTGCATGAGTTGGTCTTCATGCAGAAAGTCTAAATAGCCTAATATGGAGGTTTGTGGCAGAGCAGGGGAGGGAAAGAATATTTAGCTTCATTTCATTTACTCTTTTTCCCCCAAAACGATGTTACACAGTGACACAGTATATGGCTTTTGTTTCCTACTGGATTTGCCAGAGAACATAGACTGTTAAGGATATATAGCAATCTCCATGTATCAATGCTTATATTTAGGGAAGAATTTGAAATTGGATATATATGTAGAAGTTTTTTACGCACTTTGTTTTGCGTAGCTACTTTACGCGTTTACGTGGTAACTTTAAAAAAATTCTTACTGTGGTCTTCAACAGAACTCCTCTTCCTTGTATTAAGTGTTACTCAGTCCAGTTGGAACATATTCCTAGACAGATGCTAGCATTATATAGCATTATAGGGAGAAGACAGTGAGTCACAGTTCTCAGTCAGGCTTTGATGTTGCTTTTGATAGGCAAAAAAAATCAGGATATTAAATTTATATGCTTTTTTTCTTTTATTTTTCAGATAATCCCTCAAGAATCATCAAAGGCTCTTTACTTAGCTTCACCAGTGCAAGAGCTGATTGATACAAGTAAATTTTTCGGGGGTTGGATTAAGTATATTAATTAACATGTTATATTTATTGAAATTTATTAAAAGTAAGTAATATATTGAATGTACGGATCCACAATCCAACAAAAATTGAAGAATTTGTTGTATTCTTGAAGAGACATTGGATAGATGTCATTTGGCTTATGGCAAATTGTACTCAAAAATGGAAAATAAGTAGTTTGTATATGTAAAAACAGCTGCTATTAAACAGTCCCAGGAAAAAAAATGCGTATTTGCAAAACATGGGAGAATTATGCTCATTTAAATTGAAACATAATTTTACGGGTTTACTTTGTTTTAAATTAAAGGAACATAATGAGTAGCTTTTTGTCTGCTGGTAATTCTTTGGTGCCCAAAGTGGTACTTGAGTAGTAAACTTTCTTGCTTCAAAAGATCTTGAGCCTTGATCCTGCAAAACAGTGGGTTTTCCATGCACTTTGTCTTGTGCTTATCCATATTAATTCAATGTGGTTAAGAAAAAAAAAAAAAATCCCAGTCTATTGTGTGTTAATTTTCCATTTAGCTTGTCAAAACTTTAGTGAAATTTCTTATTAAGAATATTTATACCACATGAAATTGATTTTTAAGTCAGGTAATATATTACTGGATACTTTTTCCTCTCTTTTTTTAAACAGGCAACCAGGCCATTGTTTGCAAAAAGAAAGTGAGCTTTGAAAATGACTGTTCTTCATCCAGACCTCTCCAGTTATATTTGCCTTGTGTTTCCACTTCACCAAATACAGTGTACCAACTTTTTCCAGAAGCAAATGAAACTGCCTGTGATGGTATCTTGGAATTACACCAATCTGCAGATGAGGAATGTCCCTGGAGCAGTGCAGTAATTGGAGACTTATATCCGGGGATGGTAGAGTCACTAATGAGGCTCATGAAAAAGCATTTTCAGAGAAAAGTGTTTAAGTACATAGCTCGCCACTACAGACGCAAAAAAAGGCGTTCCAGAAGAGCCAGGCTCAATATCACTGTAGAGAAAACAAAGGAGTTGAAACCACTTACACTGAAGCCAGCCCAGCCTGACACATGGAGCATCACCAAGGAAGGCATTCAGAATGTGCATTTTGGAAATAATGCAAGTGCTAGTGATAACAAGTGTCCCTTTCATTTAAATGGCCTGGTATATTATTATGACAGTGGTGAAAGTGAAATGGAAGTGGACCGCTCTGATTCAAATTTAGAATGTAATTCAACATTTGTTAAAGGCCAAAATCTCCCTGAACAGGCTGTTCTTCCGAGTTGTACGGCTAGAATAGGAGAAACGTTTCTAGTTGAAGATCCTTTACAGGCTGCTGCCTCAGTGAAGAATTCCAAATGCAATGAAAGTGAAAATTGGACTTATGAACGTTCTTCAGATTACCCTTCTGAAACATCTACTGTCAGTTCAGGGTCAGCAGCACTTCATCTGGTAAAAGAAAGCAAAACTCACAAAACTAACTTCCCCTCTAGTGATACCTCAAGATTGTGCTCATCAATTTCCAATTTCAGTAGCAATGGTAATGCTTTTGTACCAGTTAGAAACAGTTCTCTTACAGCATCAAATATGTTTCTCAGAAATCCTGAAATGAAATTTCCTAAGAGGGAGATTTCTTTGCAGCGCAGCCACTCATTTTCCTCTTTGCCTGGGAATCGGAGACCTTCACAGACTCAGCAATACGAAGATGCGTTTGAAGAACTCTACTACAAACTATGTTCCAAGGAAATTCAAAAGCCCTTGATGTTAAAAAAACTGCCTTCAAGCTCACGGAACCTTGAGGAGAAAGCAGGATTAGTGAAGAGTAACTTAAGTGATCCTGTGAGGTCCGATGTAGACTGCGACATAGCGTTTGAGAAAATGTATCGGGAATTGACTGGTGATAGTGTTCCAAACCTCCCTGGGCTTCAGAGAGCCTCAAACTTAAGGAAATATCAAGTAATACAGATGTCTGAAACTGTAAATGCTCTTGTTAATTCACCCCTTCAAACTTCATCTGCAACTCCCAGAGTTAAAAGACTAGCAAGTGTTCAAAACGATTCCCTCTCTTCACCTGTAAAGCGACTGAAAAATACACCTGAACGTTATTTTCCTCCAGCCATTTATCATCATCAGACTCACAGGAAAAATGTTCATCTTCTAAAAGGTGATTTGGCTCCATCAAGCACGTGCAGTGGCAGTAACTCCAGCTTTCATCACACCTGCAACTGCCAAAGTCAGGTATTGGAGGACCTTGGGTTTTTGTTTGTTTTTTGTTTTTGTTTTGTTTTGTTTTAAAGTATAGTCTTTTGCTGACATTTGCAGAGAAAGGCTTAAAAAATGTATTGGTGTTAGAAAGTCTTAGAACTAGTCAGAACATTGTTCTGGTCCTATTTTTTGTTGTTGGCAGTGTCTTTGTTTTGCAAAAACAGTTCAGAAGTAAATTGCATCGTCTCCTGGATCCTCAAATTCTATGCAAGGAAGCTGCTGTCATATTTAGGAATCTTGAACGTTTTAAAACCTCTTTCAACAGCACCTATCCTCTCATTTTAATGCTGTGTCATTTAAAATAATAAAAAAAAAACCCTCAGACAGTAGTCAATTAAGGCATTGGAATTGTTAGGCTTGTTTAAGTGTTAAATCAAGCCCTTAGTTCCAAGTTTCCAGTTACTTAGCACAGTTACATAGCACAGGCTATGAAGTAATACTTGGGATTTTTCTACTGATATAATCTGTTGATGCTTTATTTTCAGGACTCTGGATCTTGCCCTTCTCCAAATAAAACCTTTCTTGTTAGTCCTCGTGCTTCTCCGCAAGGTTAGTTTCAAAGACTTTCTGAATTAATACTTTAGCGATCACAGGCAATTATTTAAAGGATAAACCTATAGATCTCCTCTGCAGTCTCCCATCAAGAATAACAGTTCTTCTTCCTTAATAAAAATTGATTGTGTTCAAATTTCTTTAGTGTGTAATGAATCTAAGTAGAAAGTGATTTCCTGAATCATGTTGACTGCTGTTAAACTCTTCTGTTCATTAACTAAGAATTTTTTATTACATGTTGGCTTGCTAGTGTTTATCTGCTAGTTTTTCTGCCATTTTTTTTTCTGCTACATTTGTTGTTGCATTTACTTTCTATAAGTAAACATCCAGTAGGAAATTATACTTTATGAGACAAGAATACAATTGATACCAAAGTTTTCTTTCCTGATGCTGTATATAATTGTGAACTACCTGTATCTTTTTCTCATGGTAATAAATTAGAAGCACTTTGAGAGAAGTTAGCTTTATACTTAAATATATACAGTGCTTTTGAATTGTATTTGAAATTATATTTTGCATTAAAATATGTTTATGAGGGACTTTGTTGATTAAGATGATTGTTGCCATTGTTTTATTAGGCTAATATTTTAACAACTTAATGTGGTGTTCATGCCAACCCTCATGGTTCTTGCCCATTTCATCCTGTTTTTCATCAGCAGAGTCTGGAATTGCAGACACCCACCCTGATAAGCCTGGCACACAACAGAATCGCATCCTTCGGAGAAGCACGCGGAGGTGTAACCAAAGGTAAGCGCCTCTGGAATTTCTGTTAAAGAAATCTCAAAAAAAGTTTGTTCTTGTTCTGTGAGAAAGCTGTTACTTAGTCCTGCATCATATATACTAGTATGATGAAAATCAGCTTGGATCCTTGGGAGCGCCCAAGCTAATAAAACCTGCAGACATGGACATGGGAAGGCAAGTGTTGCTGGACAAAACTAGCCAGTGTCCAGCATGGATGATCAGCAAGTAGAAGTTGCTTTGATTGGCTTTACTGAATAGCCACTCGAGTACTTATTTTTGAGAGGTGTGCTTTTCATTTTAGCTTTAGCGTAGCCAGAATGAAAACAGTTCTGTAGTTATTTGCTTGAACTGACAAGTCCTTCTGGATTCTTAAGATCTGAATTCTTAATATTGCCATTTAAATGGCTTTCAAAAATCAGTTCCTGTCCAGGTGGACCTGTTTACCTGTGTTCTTGCTCTGTGATGTACCAGCAATGAATCTCTTAGGAATAGACTCTAGATGCTCTGATTCATCACTATCAGCAGTGTATTTACATTTTGAGAGAACACTTCTTCACAGCCCTGGATGATATCCTCCTATCTCTATTTTCCTTAATATGTGTAATTTGACTTCTCAACCTTTAGATCTCTTGGATTATGAATTAATTTTATAGGCGCAGGATTAGATGGCCTTCAAAGTTCACTAAACATCCTCCCTTTATTTCTTGAAATATCTCTGTGGCAGAGAAAGCTTATTGTAGCTTTGCCAAAAAATATCGAATCTGGCACCACAAGATACACTGCCTTCCTAAATTCAAAGCCGCAAAATGTTTTCAGTATGTTAAAGTAATCCTTACAGCTGATATCTGATTTAGGACAATGGTCAAATTAAAATCTCAAAAGGAGGCTTGACTGTATTTTGAAAGTACCTGCATGGAAGTCTTCAATTAGTAGAGGCTGCATTATTTGAAGAAAAAAAGTGTCAGTTTAAGCAAAGATGAAATTAAAACTTATAGGCATTTGTATTTCAAGTACAAAATGACTATTAATAAAGATTGCATTAAGACTATTTTTGATACAGTGGAGTATTGAAAAGAAACTGAGTACATGAAGATGTTTCTGTGATCCTGAGTATGCTCATTTAGCAGTTAGCTAAGTGAATTTTTATTCAGCTATTGAATTTACACTTTTTTTTTTCTGACTACACACAAAATCCTCCCTATGAGATTACTGAACTGTTTTGAAGAACAAAAAGGGTTTCCTCTCCCTAATGCCTGCAAATATGTGTGCTCTTGTGTATTAGTGTGCTCTTGTGGCCAAGAAGGCCAATGGGATCCTGGGGTGCATTAAGAAGTACAAGAGGGATGTGATGCTGCTGGAGAGAGTCCAGCGCAGGGCCACAAGGATGATCAGGGGCCTGGAACATCTGCCCTATGAGGAGAGGCTGAGGGAGCTGGGCCTGTTCAGCCTGGAGAAGAGAAGGCTGAGAGGGGATCTAATCAGTGTGTGTAAGTACCTCAAGGGAGGCAGTGAGGAGGATGGTGCTGGCCTTTTTTCAGTGGTGGCCACTGACAGAACGAGAGGTAATGGCCACAAACTGAAGCACCAAAAGTTCCACAGGAACTTAACGAATTTTTTTTTTTTTTAACAGTGAGGGAGACAGAGCACTGGAACAGGCTGCCCAGAGAGGTTGTGGAGTCTCCTTCTCTGGAGATCTTCAAAACCCACTTGGACGCAGTCCTGTGCCACGTGCTCTAGGTGACCCTGCGTGTGCAGGGGGGTTGGACTAGATGGTCTCTAGAGGTCCCTTCCAACCTTAAGCATTCTGTGATTCTATGAAATAAGTAAGTGTGGGGGAGAGCAGGTAATGGAGAGCAGGTAACTTGGATTTCAGTGAGTACTTTCCTGCCAAGGCACCTGGAATTAAATCTATTCCTTTGTTCCTTAACTGGACAAATGCATGTGTCTTAATTTGTTACATAAATGGACTATCTGCTGGCAAGTTTAGGCCTCAGTTTTTATATTCTTGTACTTTTGTGACTGTAAAAAGACATCCCAGGAGTGAAGCTCTCTAGTGACTTCTGAGCTGTCAGAAGTTTTATGTCGAAGCCAGGCAGCAAAATGCTCTATGCAATAATGAACCATGGGGCAGGGAAGAAAATTTTTACCTTGTTGTCTGGAACTTGACAGTCTTGATCTAGAAGACTGTCTATGCCTAAGAGATTTCAGAAATTTAGCAGACAACGCCTGCACAAAGCTACAGAGTAATTTGTCTTATGACTTACTGTTGTATTGAATTTTTCTGATATAAACCACATTGGTTTCAAATGGATCCAAAAAACACGTTGGCAGTTCTTCACTAACAGCAGAGAAATAATTGTATTCTCATTGCTGCAACATCTCTCAATTGTAACTATTTGTGAATACATTCAGTGATTGCATCTCAATGCTGTTAATAGATATTTGCATCAACGTAATTTAGGTGAATATAACAGCATTACTGAGACATTAAAATGACATTCCCCTTCAGCTGGCAAGGAAGCCTGCTGCAGGGTGTTCAGGTGTTTTGCTTTGCCAATTTGTTTCAGTTACATTCTGCTTACTGTCAGCTAACCAATAAGAAAATACTGTGTTCTTGTTTAATTTACCATAACTTTATGATCTAAACAGTTCTTTTATATAGGGTATCAAGAAAACTAGGCTACGCTGATGAGAAAGCCTAGCATTCCTTTGGAGGACTTTGAATCAAACCTTGCCACGGAGCACACACGGACTGCTACAGAGAAAATATTTTGTAACTTTTAAAAATCAGTTATTAATTGTAGTTTAAATATTTTATTTAAGAGTTTGCAATTATTAACAAACAGGTGTATTAACATACAGTTAGTCCTGATTTATACTTTCCTATAAGGTAAGACAAGCTCTAGGAGCTCCCTTCTGAAAGGCACTTCTTACTCATCTGGTTTCATCAGATATTTACAAGGAATCAGGCTTCCTTTTTATGGCAAGTTTGATTTCTATATTTAATAGTGTTGATAACAAAAGATTGTTATTTGTGCTATTTTTCATATTCTGGTTAAGTTTGGATATTTACTGTAGCATTAATAAGGTATTAACAAGCTTGGTTTCTGCCCAAATTCCTACCTGTTCTTGTTTTATACATGTGACATTACTAAATGCACGGGGGAAAAAAAAATCTGTAAGGGCATGGATGATCCAAATAGTGTTTTACACTATGACTTGTAATATTCTTCATGTATAATTTTAATGTATAACTGAACATTTGACTTTCGTTAGCTACTTGGAAAATAAAGGTTTATACAGTAAAGGATATTTCTTTTCTTTTGTATTTTCACAATGTTTTAACCTCACACAATCTACAGAATCAGAGAATGACTGAGGTTGGAAGACACCTCTGGAGACCACCTAGTCCAACCCCATTGTTTGAGCAGATCTGCTGAGAGCACGTTGCCTAGGAAGCTGTCCAGAGAGTGTTTGAATATCTCCAAGGATGAAGACTCCACAACCTCTCAGGGCAACCTGTTCCAGGGCTCCGACACCTATATTGAGAAACTATATAACTGCATTGTTTTCTAAAGTTAAAGGTCCACTGGAATTGTTTTTTAGACATGTTTAATTCAAGGTACGATTTCTACATAGCAACACAATGAAGACTTACACAAGTGGGAAGTGGGAAACCAGATTTATTTAAAGAATATGGTAGTAATTCAATCTACTAAAGTAACTTGGAATTTGTAGTAGTTTGGTCAAACCTTGAGGTGTAAGATGAGCTTATCTAATTGGCACTCTTTTCATGGTAGCAGAAAGCAGGAACTCCATTTTTGGAGTTTGACTCTCCAATGTCTGCTTTTTTGTTCATAGTCTACCTAGGATGATGTACCTAAGAGTCTGCTGAGCCGGGTCTGTGCAACCGCCTCGTCATGGCACTGCAGAGACCCGAGCGCTCGTGTCCAGGGCAGTGAGGGAGAAGGGAAGGGCTGCAACGGCCCTGCTCCAGAAGAATTGTTGGAATGCCTCTTTAAGAAGGGAAAGAAATTGGAACGCCTTTTTAAGAAGAGAAAGCAACTGGTCAGAGAACAAACATCCAAGAATACTGTCTTGGGAAAATGATGATAAAGAACCCGCTGTCAGAACCAGATCAAGAAGAAAAGGAAAATCCAAAACAGAGTGCAAAAGAGATACCTACAAAAAGTACAGAAGAGTAAAAGATTCCATACTATCCTGTAGAAATGGGAAATGGCACACTTTGTGGCTTCAGATGAAACCTACCTGGATCAAGCGCAGTCATGTACACCTGCCATTCACAAGCTATGCACAAGATCCTCTTCATAGGATCCTCATCACAACCTGTGAATATGGAGGGGTTGTACTGACACCTCTGTTATGCAGCCATCCTAAATATAGGTTCAGGGCTTCCCCTGTGAATGACATCTTCTGCCAGCCACTACCATGATTGCCACTTAAATCCCATAACCTGGAACAGCTGGAGAAACAGCAAGAATTGATGAAGATGCTTTTTAGAAGAATTAAGCAGAAGGAAATGCATTCAACAAAAGATATCTTCCATCCATAAACCAGTTGCTGTTGGAAACCACCACTGACTGTGGGAACAACCCATATCTCCAAACTGACTGATGAACAACTTATAAAGGAGTTACTCAGTGGTTTCTACTGCTTCCATGAGCGGGGCATTGGTTGCTGGAAGTACGAATTCTGCATGGCAAATATGTTATCACGAGGATAAGGAAAGCAGATGAGGCCCTGCCAATGCTGCGGCATTTTTGTGGAAAAGAACCATCCCAACCTCATAAAGTCATGGTGGAGGTTCAGGACCCAGGAACGGGCTGGTGGGAAAAGCAGTACCACTAATAACATGGAGGTGGGGGTATGCTTGTGTCTCCACAGATAAGGCCTGTGGTGGATTCCTGCGCGATGGGTCTGGCTGGCACTAGCGGTGGCCTCCTCCTCCTCCCTTTCTTCATTATCCTCACTGAAACCAGAATGGCAAAAAACAAAGAAGGGGGCGCGGGATCCCCTCGCTGCTTGGCTGGTTGGTTGCTGGGCTCCGCGTGCCGCAGGGCAGGGGCTGCTCCGGGGTCGGAAGCTGGTTAAGGTGTGTTTAACCCTAAATAAAGGTCTATGGAGCACCAGCACAGAGACCCTGCTCCTCCATATGCCTGCAGGTTTTCTCTTAAACTAATGATCAGGCTGAAATGAAAGGTTGAATTTAAGTAACTCACTGATGTTCACTTGCTGAAGTTCTATCTCTTAAAAACTCATTTTAGAAGAGCATAACCAACTCTTAAACGTTGTAAGAAACTGGGAATAGCTGTTCTTCAGCAAAGCTACACAAATTGTTATCAAAATTATAAAAACATATTCTGGAAAAACAGTAACAAATAGACTTTGGGACCTGTCTTTATTTGCTTGAGAGCTTTTTCAAGGAAGCTTTTATCTTTAATCTCAGAAGATGTGGGTATTGTATGTGATGGGTATATCGACTAAATGGAAATATTTAATACAAATATTTCACATATCACTAATGCCAGTCAAACAGTTTTTGGGTGTTGGGGCATGAGGTTGAGCAAGAGCCTGTTGACATGCATTTTACTTTGTCTTTTGTTTGTTTTCAGTAGGGAACTAGGCTAAATAATTCTTTCCAACTTGTTCAAATAAGGATAGTCGTACTTCATGCTCTGAGAGGTCAATGTTGAGCTTTGGATTCTTCTTCCCTTCTTCCTCTCCCAAGATCTCAGTTTGATGCAATGCTTCATTTAATGTTCTGCTCTCAATTCTCCAGAACTACTTTTTGCTGTTCCTCCAATGACAGTTGATCTATGGCCATTGCAATGCGCCTATATTCTTTTTTTTTAGCACAAGATAACTATCATAGAATCACAGAATGCTTATGGTTGGAAGGGACCTCTAGAGATCATCTAGTCCAACCCCCCTGCATACACAGGGTCACCTAAAGCACGTGGCACAGGACTGCGTCCAGGCGGGTTTTGAAGATCTCCAGAGAAGGAGACTCCACAACCTCTCTGGGCAGCCTGTTCCAGTGCTCTGTCACCCTCACTGTTAAGAAATTTTTCGTTAAGTTCCTGTGGAATTTTTGGTGCTTCAGTTTGTGGCCATTACCTCTAGTTCTGTCAGTGGCCACCACTGAAAAAATGCCAGCACCATCTTCCTCACTGCCTCCCTTGAGGTATTTATAGACACTGATCAGGTCCCCTCTCAGCCTTCTCTTCTCCAGGCTGAACAGGCCCAGCTCCCTCAGCCTCTCCTCATAGGGCAGATGTTCCAGGCCCCTGATCATCCTTGTGGCCCTGCGCTGGACTCTCTCAGCAGCTCCACATCCCTCTTGTCCTGTGGAGCCCAGAACTGGACACAATACTCCAGATGCGGCCTCACCAGGGCTGAGTAGAGGGGCAGGATCACCTCCCTCGACCTGCTGGAGATGCTCTTCTTAATGCACCCCAGGATCCCATTGGCCTTCTTGGCCACGAGGGCACACTGCTGCCTCATGGTCAACTTGTCGTCCCCCATGACACCCAGCTCCCTCTCTGCAGAGCTGCTCTCCACAAGGTCGGTCCCCAGCCTGTACTGGTGTCTGGGGTTATTCCTCCCCAGGTGCAGAACCTTGCACTTGGCCTTGTTGAATTGCATGAGGTTTTTCACCGCCCAGTTGTCCAGTCTGTCCAGGTCCCTCTGGATGGCAGCGCAGCCCTCTGGGGTATCAGCTACTCCTCCCAGTTTGGTATCATCAGCAAACTTGCTGAGGGAGCACTCTGTGCCTTCATCCAGGTCATTGATGAATAAGTTGAACAGGACTGGAAATATTCCTCTATAGGAACAGGACTATATTCCTTTTTGGTTTTCATTGCTTCTATGGCAATAGCCACACATATTGATGTAGCTTTCCTGTTCGAAAGCACACGCTAGCTTATGAGAGGCAGTGGCATGGGGCAGCTGGGCTGTGGGGTTGGCCCCTTCCTCTTGGTCTAGTGTAGAAGTCATGTCATGTTCAAGAGGCTGGTTAGCCATGAGCTAAGCTCATGCCCAACCACTTCTTTTCTGTTGTGTTCTTGTTTATTTTTTTCCTCTCTTTGCAACTGTTTTCAGGACTGCGAGTTCTGCAGGACCCACTCTGTATGCACCCTTGAGCTCCATCGCAATGTGCTCTGCATGGATTTTTGAAGTCCCAACGTGTTTTGAGAAGACAAAACCATGTGACAGCCGGAGGCATGCATGTTACATCAACAGTATCTTGCTGTTTCCTGCTGCTGGCTGCTACATAATGATTCCCAGAACGTGTTGGAGAAAAATGATTCCCCTTTGTCGTAGTTTATTCAGAGATGAGGTTAAAGTCTAAAGATGAATGTGAATACTGAGTTATTTACGGAACTAAATAGCTCTCATTTCTTAAAATATTTGTTAAAAGTGACAATATAAAACCCTATAGGGATTTAAATATCAATTATAATATTGGAAGGGAAAATTCCTTCCTGGGAGTTTTATTTTTATAGATCGTTTGCCAATATCTCTACAGACTATTGCATATGGACTGATAACAGCATTATGTTAGTAGAAAAAACAGACATGCGATGTGTTCTGGTATTGTTCATAAAAGAGAGCTAAAGGTGAGGACACTTAATTTTTGCTAAATGTACAGGTACTAATATAAACAAGTTGAATTATTCTCTGATTAGCTTTAAATAAGAAGTCATATTACGGTAGACCACTAAAGTACTAAATACTGAATAGCAGAACAATTTTTGATTGAAAAAACAAGTAAATCCTTATTTATGCAGGTGTGAAACCCCGATTGTTTCCAAAGTGTATTGTTAAAACAATATTGTCAAAAATTAGGTAGAAGAACAGTGTTGTCACTGTGAGAGAGCTCTACAAACAACCAAGTGGGTATTTTGGAAATGACTGAAGTAGGAATGGTCCTATGTGGTCCTTTGAAATATCAGATTATATTTTATTGGTATTTATTCCAGTGTGTGTATGCATAGATCTATTATATATACATATATATAACAAAATGGAATAAATACTAGGCCAGTGCTTCTTTGAAGTCAAATTTTCAGATACCAGCACTTAAAACTCCATTCCAAAGCACCTCTGGAAGTGCAGGTCTTTCAACGTAGTCGTCTGGATCTGTAGTTACTTCCTGCATAGTCCATAGATATGCTTGGAAGACAATTTGCAGGCTTAACTTAGCCATTTTACACCATTTGCCAGGATATTATAATCATTTTTCCTCCAAAATGAACAAGCAGATCTCACTTCAAATGTTCTCCTTTGTACTATGGATCAAGCCCATTAATCTGATGGGATCATCATGAACAGCTTCTGCCTTTGCTGGGTTTTCAGCAGCCAGCTGCTCACTATTAAGATAAATGGAAGGCATGACGGTGGGTTTAGATGGTCTTTCTTCTTGATCTTCTTCTAATGAAGACTCTTTCTTTCTCCTTGGTTTTCTGCGTTTTCCCTTAACACTGTGATCAAGGGAGGCATAGCACATCTGGTTGGCAGGCTCCACCTAGAAGCAAATTCACTTTGTATTTAATATTCAGTAGCAATGCTTGCCTTAAAATTATGTCTAAGGCTTTGTGTATGTCTCTAGTATGTGACTGAAGTTTACCAAAGCTCGCTGCAATTGCAGTCCTAGAAAGTACAAACGATTAAACTGCAGCAGCAGAGAAACCAAAATGGATCCCAAAGGTAGGTGACTCCAGTTCTTGTGGTAGTGGTTGTAAGGAAAAATTCATTGGAAATTCTCAACTGGGAAAAGGGTATCATAATAGTCCTTGTTCTCTGGGATGTGAGGCCTTGTTTGGCCTGTATTTTTTTTCCACCACTTTATTTATTAGAATCCAGTCACTAGCAACAACATTTTCCACAGACTTTGTCTGTATGGAAAGCTAAGTTCTGGTGTGCATAACTAATTTGTTTTCCAGTATAAAATCTGTGTTTTTCCTCTGCTTCTTTTTATGCATTTTTCAATGCATAAATTGTGAAGATCTTTTGATATAGGAACTTACATGCATGATTACATTTCTGTGAATTTTATGGAAATAAATGTCTAGGTAAAGGATATTTGTGCCCCTTGTGCCCCCCTTGGGGGAAGGGAGAGTCTGGAGTTGCTCCTTAAATAACTGGAAACCAGCACAGGAATTAATACTGTGAATGCTTCAATTACAGGAAAAACACGAGTTGACGCTTGTGTGTTTGTAGGCATCCAAATAATTCAAGAACAAAATGGAGATCAGTAGAAGATCAGGCTTCTTTCATTTGTTAAGTCATACAGATTTTGTGCTGGGCAGGAGAGATTTGGTCACATGCATGGTTGTCATGTGACTCAGCCTGTATTTTTATTTGATTGATGACCAGAAGGAGGAAAAGTAACTCCTCCCGTAAGCCAAGGCTGTCACTGCAGCCTTAATTTAGCCTATTCTGCATGCTTGTGACTGAGTTTTACCATGCCACATGGATGGAAATGGGCTACCTATAGCTCTCCTCCCTAATTAACGACTGACTGAGCAAAGGGCCGAATCTGTGCTTAAATTCACTGATGAATCGAGGCATGGTAATTTTTGTGATGAGCAGCATAAAGATTTTTGTTATGTGTTGTCATGGGATAAGCACTAGAGCTCTGCGTCAGCCCAGCATGCTCTGATTCAGAAACCAAAAGTAAGTTAAGAAATAAATGTACCTGTTCGTTAACTGGCCTTTGAGGCTGGGACTTCATTTGCTCGTAACAACATTCTTCTAGAATTGATCAAAGTTTAGGAAAGGGAAAAAAAAAGGTTATTAAAAGAACCTTTGAGGATTTAACAATCAACCAGATCCTCCCTTTTGCAGAACTAACTCCCCCCAAGTTTCCTTTGGTAGAAGCTAGTTTTTTGTTTTGGTTTGGAGCCTCTCACATAGATATCTGTCTCTGTTTATAAAGGGGCAAATAGTTAGGCAAGTCAGATGCACATACTGTGTAACCAAAATTCATTTTCTATACTTATGGATGGGAGTTTTCTCATACTTCTGCAAATCGATGTTATTTTAGGTTCCTAAGTGAATGTCTTACAATAGGGTGTAATGTCATATTTGTTATTGTAGACAATATTTTAGGTGTGAGGATATGCAGTGTCCAAAAGGAACATTTGTTGGCTGAGAATGGTGCTTTGAGTTGCAGGGCTTGGTGATCAGACTCTATTCCTGACTCTGCCTTTTTTTTGTGTGTGAATTAAATTACTTTCCCATGCCACATTTCATTTTAGACATCAGTAGAAAAATTACTGGTTTTTGAGGTTTATGTAGTATCAGTGCATTCAAGTGTTCGTGTAGCTATGTGAAGATTGATTTTCAGTTTGCTTAACCCCAAATAAGACTAACAGACGAATGGAAAAAAAAAGATGTATCCACATTACCTAGTACTTGCTTTAACACTGTAAAGGCTCTGAGATGTACGCTTCAATATATCTAGCTCTGTATCCTAGCATCTACATGCTAGTGCCTGCATCGAGCCATTATGTAAACAGAAGCAGCTCTACATGTAGAAAAGCTCTTGGTTTTGAGATACTTGGCTGAACGTAAACATTTGGATAGTAGAAGTAAAATTTGCTGTGTGAATTTATCATATGAATAGTAAAGCAGTTCTATTCTCAAGTAGAGATTAATACAGCAATTAGAAAACAGTTGATTCTCGGGTTTGCAATTTAAGAAACAGAAAGTGTTATCATTCTGTCTACCAAATAGGTATGCTCTTTAAGCGAAGCTTACCTAAAATATCTTGACTGAGATTGCCATACACTGGGTCATCTCCTGTGTAAAAGTCATCATAGCTAGAATGGAAACAGGGAAATATTTTTAACTGATATAATAGTGGGGTCCTAAATTAAGCTTATTATACTCCAAGCATTTTTTACACATATATAGCAATAGCATACCGTACATGTCACGTAAAAGACAGGACAAAAAATATGGGGAAGAAAAATAATAGTTTTACACAGCAGAAGAAAGAGTATAGTCCATATTCTGAAGAGAGACTTGCTCTCTAATGAAGACTTGAACTCTCATTTCTTGTATCTTAATTAGCATAAAGCTAATATCAAGATTGCTAAACTATTGTTTGATATAGGTCTAGAAATAGCAATAAATCAGTGAAATAAATCAGTGAAAACATGACTGAATAGGGTGTGTCCAATCTCTTACTCTATCTGGCAAGCATATTATATAACCCATTTTGAGAACTGCTTGAAGCATTTAATCCTGATACTAATTTTTAGTCTGATACGGAGGTTTCTGTTTCCACCAAAAACTTATTCAGACAAGATACCCATTTCTTCAGGAGCTAAAGTCCTCTGGGAGACTCCTTTGGGGAGCAGAGGGGAATAGTGTGGAGGAGAGAATTGTTGTTTTGTTCTTACAAGGGCCTTTTACATTTGAGGTGGGAGGAAATTCTTTCCATGTGTGTCTTTTAAAGCAGTTATTTCGATGTGGAATGGGAGAAGCAGACTAGTAACAGATCATAAGCCATACAGCAGCTGTGAGCAATGTAAACAGACTGTTTTATTGCTTTTGAATAGAATGTGTAAAAAGGGAATGTGAAGTGTAAATACATATGAATTACCGCTCCTCAAGTATATAGTATCAGACTGTAATTCTATAATTTATCATAGTGTTCTGAGAGCTCTGTTTAATTATTAGAGGGTCATTGAGATTGTGTGATAATAAATAGTGGTTTAGCTCAATATCTTTCACTTAAGCATATAAAATGTATCATATTAGTATTACATTATTTGATTGTGGGTAAAATGAATGTGCTGCCAAGGCAATATTTTTCCTAATTTCTTTGCAAAACATTTATTCATAACCATCCCACTCCCATATTTCTAGGCAGGTTTCATGAGATCACTGGAATTTCTTCCATGCTACTCTCCAAAGCCATCTGTCATTGCTTACTGCTTATTTTACCCATGTTGGAAAGAAACATTTTTTTTAATCCAACCTACCTTGGACTGCAGTCTTCATAGTCTTTATACATTTTTTCTGGAAAATGTGTGAAAAAATAAAGTGAAAAGAGAGGGAAAGGTACTACTATTGAACATTTCGGATTATTGTCTTAAATGCTGTTGATATCACTGTAGAAAGTAAAATTGAAACCTCTGGGTTCTCAGCACCTTCAGTTGTCCCCCTTCTCTACTCATATCCTTTTAATTTAAGACTACTCGAAGAAATATGGATCCAGCCATGCTTGTAGAGTTTGTTTATGTTATGGCGATCCTTTGTCCAGGCCCCCATTTTGTTACATACTGAGTTTGTATGTGTTACATACAAATCAAGATGGCCCTTTCCCCACAAATGTGTTCTAACACATAGGATTGATTCCTTGTTCTTCCTCTTTCTTCTACTTCATCTTTTTCTCTGGCCGGTGCATCGTATGTTTATATTATAAAATGAAGGGGGTTTTTACTAGATGTTTTTTTTTTGCTTATATCTCTGAAGGAAAGGTTCTGTGATCCACAGATGAGGAAATTGAAGCAAAGGCCCAATGGCCACAGATTAGTTGTCTCTAGAGGTTGGTTAGTCACCCGGCTTTCTATCCTGTGCTCTAGGAAGTCAAAATTTGCTGTAAGTAAGATCTGATATCGTGTATGGAGCTAAATCGGCCAGTCTGATGGCAACCTTGCTTAAGGCTAGTTTTGTAAACAACTGATGTTTCCTTACAGAAATATCTGTCTAGTAACACTAGAAGACAAAAGAGAAAAGTAACCTCGTCCTCACAACTCTCAAGCAGCTATTTTAGTATCCTATAGCTGCACCAATTTCCTTATCCTTAGTAAATTCAACTTATGAACATAGGCATTCTATTTCTATTTATGTAAATTACATATGGATATAGGTATGTTTAAAGCGATCAAATCTCCCAGTGTGTGCCTGCCCACCCTTATGCGTGCGACTCAGGTACTAATTTTCGTGTGTGAAGGTGTTTTTTCCTGCAGAGCAGTGGAGAGGGTGGTACAACTGCGTAACTATATATTTGTATGTATAATGCAGGTTGTACTGGCACAATCAATCTTGTTTTAAAAAAAAAAACCTTAATTTTAACCAGAAATAGTGTATAATTGTGGTCACCATGTAACATAAATTAAGCAAATTATTTCCGTATAGTTGGTGACACATTGGCTTAACAGCTATGTTAGGATCCCATGGTGAAAAGCCCTTGGAACAATTGTTTTTTCAAAATGGATTGAGTATAAAATGTGCATAAAATCTGAAATTCAAATAAGCATTCAGGAATTTAGGGAGGAGACTTTTTTCTCAAGTAGCTTTTGTATTAGAACAGTTACTTAAAATCATTTTTTGAATTCAAGTATGGAAGTGAAATTACTTCCATTACACTTAATATTTCCTTACACTTAAAGAAAAAAGAAATAATGCATTTTTAAACATATTTTTTAAAAATCCAGTACTAAATTTAAAGCACACTTTCTGCATGTTCTATTGGCTTGTCATTAGAGAATGGATTTTGATAGTCTTTTATAGCAGATGGTTGGGCACATAGTAATCATTCTGTAGCATACATAACTCCTAATAACAGGAGAACAAAAACCCACACAAACTATCAGGCCCTCACTACTAGAATCATGCTTGATAAAGGTTGGTTTAAATTTGAAAGGAGTCAAGTGGTTGGCTTTCTAGTTCTCTAGAGGTACTTTCAAACACTCAAAATCCATTGCTTACAAGAGGGATATTACTTACCTTCTCTCTTCCTTTTCATATACTGTGAAATATTCAGTATCAGTGAAACAATCAGAGCCAAACTCAGAAAGGCCAGAATTCCCCAGACAGAAAAATGGCAGTCCATTTCTGCACCTGAAAGAAAATCCTTTCAGAGTAGTTTTTTTCTTAGCAGTTGTATTGAATTCTTTGTGGTTGGTTGATTTCTGCTTTCTGCAATTCAAGTGGCTATTTTGTTTTTTACTCTGCAACAGAGTATGCAAACTAAACTAAATAATTAATATCAAGAAATATCAAAAAAAGAATGCAGGATAATGAACGACAACATGGATACATGGAGCTAGTTTCACAATAATTCAGCTAAAGCTTGGGCAACTGCTTTGCATGTGGGATACTATAAAAATCAGGATTTTGCCAATGAGAAAGAGTCATATTAATTAATAGCTTTGAAATTATCTTTGTAGTTATCTTGAACTTATTACTTGTAGTAACTTCTTGCCTGAATCATGAAGTGTTTTTGAATCAGGATCTGAAGATGACCTCTCTTCAGTCAAAACAATTTATGCTGCTGGAATTTTATCAGAATAATTAAGTTTTAACTCTCTTGCCACAGATTTTGAAGGATGGCTTTGTGTCTCTTTTTGCATCTCTTATTAGAAACTTTACAGAATGTAAGAAGGCATAGTGGCCAAAGAAGAGCAGTAGCTGGGAACCAGTGAACCCCCAGACTGGCTGCAGAGCAAGACCTCAGCCATTCCTAAAGAACCACTTAGGAAAGACGAAGTAAACATAAATGAACTAAGTCTCTCTTTGCACCAAACCCGTTTTTTTTTTCTTTTTTTTAAACTCGCAAGAAAGAACCTCCCCAAAGCAATTTTATTTTGTCATTTAATTAATCCTTCAATTAATCTGGCTCGTGCCCATTTTCTGTGACAAACCTTGCTAAAGACAGTAAGTTATTTGTGACAATCTGAGGGCCAAGATAACCAATGCAAAGTACCTGGGAAAAGCATCCATAACAGAGTAAATGCTGGACCAAATACAAGTGGAGCAAGAAATCTTGATTTTCACTTTTCCCAGAAGCATATTTCGTATTCTCCTTGATTTAGAGTGTTTCTGATAAATCTGGTCCAAAAACTTAATGAATTCCACCGATACTGCACAAAAAAAGGCCTAACAGGAACAAAGAAGTCAAGGGGAGAGGTTGGGTGATACTGTCTGACTGAGATTTGAGTCATCCCATGGTA
Source organism: Tinamus guttatus (assembly GCF_000705375.1). The sequence goes on along the minus strand of NW_010588219.1, from coordinate 59,595 downwards.
GTCCTCTTATGTGGTTTCCCTGTAGCTGGATTCCTTTGGGGATTTGGCATTTTGTTCATTTCTTAAGGGCAGGCTGAGCTAAAGGAAAACAAGAAAATACATTCTTGCAAGCAGGGATGATGCATGTTCTCCTGCTGAGAAGACGAGAACGTTGTTCCGTGATTCCCTGGCTCCAACTTGCCTTAGGAGCTGCTCCTTCTGCTTGTGAAGTCTGCCTCTTGTTCCCTAATAATGCTGGTGTTATACTCTTTTAGTTTTGTTTTATTCCAAGCCACAGCTATTTTCATGATGATGGAACAATGTAAGATAATCCTTGGTAGTGAGAAAACATGAATCACAGGCTCTTACGGTGCAGATTTTGCTCTTTTTTTAAAAAAGGAAAAAAAAAAGAAAAAAGAAAAAGCCAGCAGATAGGCTATGACTTTCTGACAGGCTCGTGGCTGCTTTTGCACAGGGTCCTTGCAGGCATGCTCTCTCCATTTGCTGTTCGTTTTAAACAAAACATCCAATTTCTGGCCTTCTGCTTTTCCCGCTGTAGTTCTCCCCAAAGTATCTTGGGGCTTTACGTTCGTGCAATGGCTCTTTTCATGTTCACAGGAACCTTTTTGCAGTGCAATAAAGTCATTCGGGGCAGGAGAGAAATGGCCTATGAAGTAGCTATATATTGCTCCATTTTTTTCAGAGGAGGAATTGAAAGGGACATGTTGTTTTAAGGCCATATCAAGAACCAGCTGTGTCTGGAAACATGAAGTTTGTATCCTGCGCAAATTGTCCAAAATGAAGACAAGTCTCTATGAAAGTCAGGAATTTTTTATCTAGTGCCTAAATCATAAGATTTCTTCTCTCATCCTTTTATCTTGCCTGAAGTGGTTCTTTTCCATTTTATGTTCATTTCTCATTGCTTTTCCTAAAAATATATTTTGTTTGGGGAGCAAAAGCAGTATTGTGGCCTGAGGGAAGTGCAAGTACTTACAGATTCACTGGGATAAATGTGTGAATAGGTACCTCGTGCAATGCAAACTTCAGCTTGTACCTTTTTCTTGGTAATGATGATTATCATTTACCTTTCTGTTTCAGGAGTTCTGTTTTTCCCTGATGTTCTCAGAGTAGGAGAAAACCTTTTAGTCACAGATACTTTCAGTGCAAACTGAACTACAGGAGGTAACTAAATTATTGAGGACAAGGTTTTTTGTTGTTGTTTGTTTGTTTTTAAAGTGTTTTAATGTTTTAAAGTGTTTCGGCTTCTTAAATTTGAATTAACTGAAAAATAATATAGTGGAAATAAAAATAATAGAGTGGGGAAAAAGAACTTTCCTTTTTTGGTTTCTGCAATATCTTCTTCAATATCTAATTTAACTTCTGCAGTATCTAAATAATTTAACTCTGCAATATCTAAGCAATTCCACTTCTCTCAGCCTTTAAAAATATTCTAGTAAAATAGAAGGCCTGAAACTTGATTTTCTATTAGAATGTACCAGTGTTATAAACTCAAAAGCTATAGCTCTTTCTTAAAGACAGTTTAAAAGAGTGCTTGGGTACAGAGAGTTGAAGGAAACAGGGGATTTATTTGTTCCTAGCTGATCACAATATAGTTTAAATTTTCAAATTTATTTTCCAAAACTCTGATTTAAACATCTCTTTCTGTTTCAGCAGATCGCATACATGTGCAACATGTGTGCCAGATAAATATCTTTTCAGATCTCTCTCTGACTTACCTTTGTGATAGAAGCTATTTGCTAGTCAGCCAATACTACTTATATAATAGAAATCAAAACAATTTGCAAATCCCCCATAAAATCATAGCAAAAGACACACAAGTGTCTTCCTGCATGCCCTCTGCTTCTCTAATGTCAAATTTAATTTAATTTTACTTTCCAAGTACAAAGTATGAGACTTTTTTATAGCCTAGCTTTACAGATATACAATCCCTGCTCTTTCCCAGCTCCCAACTGTTCCTTTACTGCTCGTATAGCTGTTGCCAATATGCTAACTATTTGCAGTTTTAACTGAATTATTTAAATATTTACTATTTTAAAAACAGCAACAGTAGAGGGAAACCTGAGCATTTCTGTGAAGAACAATTTGTCTCCCCAGATAACTGCAACGGTGTCTCTATACGAGTGACAGCAAATTGTGACAGCTAACTGGCTGTGCTAAAGATAAGGCAAGTGTGAATGCAGAGTGAAAAACATAAAAAGAAGCCTAATTAATGGACTAATTGTTGGTTTAGACTTGTCTGAAATTGTATCTTTTATTCTGCTCTCTATTTTAATTCTCAATCAATTATCTATTGTCAAGTGTGGAAAAAAAATACTTATAAATTAGGTGTTTATTCTAAAGATCCTTAGAACAGTGTTCAAAGGCCTTCTCACTCCCTATGCTAAATAATAGCATTTCAATTGATATTTTTTTTAAAGGATCATTTTATCTTTAAGAAAGAGTCCTAAGGAAAAATTAGACCCAGTAGAATAATTGACTATGATTTTAATATGGTAAGCCAAAATTATACGAGGGTTTTATGCAATAGTCTAGCTGTAATAGGAAAGCCTGCAAGTGAGAACAGTTTGCTGATGAGCAATAATATTGAAGCTGTTCTTAAAGCAGTATGAAGAAAAAGAAATTATCAAAGGTTTTCATGAGCAGGAATTCTAGTTTTAATTTATGAACAGTTGGTGTGAGGAAGAAAGTACGTATTGCAAAGATGTCAGTTTTTTTTAAATGACTATTACCAAATTGTTTAATTTTTAATGATACATTCTTCTTCTGCTGTTTTTTGGTTTGTTTGTTTTTTCATTTCTAGTTTGGAAAAATAAAAAAACACTTAGATCTTTTTTTATCTAAGGTAACTTACTCCATCTGATGATTATTATTTGTATCTGACTTTAGGGACAGGGTTGCCTCTCTCCCTTTAGTATATTTTACACTACCCTAATGTTACTATATTCACATAACAAAATATAAGCCATTAAAAACAAACAAAATTATGTTAAATATGCAGTTAGTTGTGCTTTCTCTTCTTTTCAAATCTCTTCTGACAACTTTCTCCACCAAAATAAATAAGGTAAGCTCACTGTAGCTGTTATTTGGTCAAGCTCACTGTAGCTGTTGTTTTCTGTCTGCAGGGTCTATTCTCCTCTAATTTGAAAACATACAAACAAAAACCAAATAAACACTCCTAGTTTTTTTTTTTTTTTTTTTTTTTTTTTTTTTTCTATTCAGGATTACTGTAACTCAAAAGGAGTGGACCTAATATACTTTCATAAAAATGTGCCTACTTTGGGGAAAGGGGCAAATTCATGATTTGTGGACAGAGATAGGTTTATTATCCTAACAGCAGAAGAATAGGTAGTAGCAGTACTCAACCCTTCCTCTTCTTGTTCTGAAGGTATTTACGTTAGAGTATCTATCACAAAGAGTAATGGAAAGATATCATTCCTACTGAAAATGCTCAAGAGGTAGGGAATATACAGACACTTGCCAGCAAGAATTGGGCACGCCATACCCAGGATCAATTCATCATTCGTGGAAGCTTATTAATTACTTTAGCTACTAACAGATTTGGGAAGATGATCTGGAACACAAAATGTTTTGTTTCCCATTGTCTCTGTCCATCTGCAAATTTGTCTAAGATACAATGTAACTATTTTTCTGTCTGCAATTCAGTGGTGAAATAGTTTTTCTGTAGTAATGACCCTTATCACAAATAAACCCATTAGGAGACTTGCAACTGATGAAATGTTAAATTAACATTAATAAAACTTCCACTTCTGTGAACTTTTAAGGCAGGATTGATTCTCTGAAAAGTAGTCCTTAAAGTGCAATTAATTAGTGCACAACTAATTGCTCTGTAAGATACAAACTTCATACTTCATAAGGGAAAAAGCGTGTAGTAGCCCTCCGGACAGTAAATATTTTAAATACAGAACTGATGCCAATACTTATTCTTCATTAACAAATCTTAATGCATTTGCCAACTTAGCGGAAGATTAATGAAGGCTTAACTGTTGGTGATGAGTCATCATCATCATTACGATTATTAATAGTTTGACTTCATGACGCTGAACAACCTTCTTGGAGAACTCCAAATCTATCATAGCAAGTTTTTACTGCTCCCTTTTTTGCACGCCCATAATACGGAAAAGACAAGACTTACCTGCTTGTCACTTTTAGGAATATTCCCCGCCCCTTTATCCAACATGAAATCAAGTTATGCTACGTTGGCAAACCTTGGAAGCTCTTTTGTTTTGGAGCTGGCAGCACGAATCTCTCTCAACAGTTGCTGTCAATCTTAAAGGTGTCTAGCCTTTTTTTTCTGCCTACTTTCTTACAAACAGGAAATGTGGTGGAGGCTTTTACAGTCTCACTATCAGACTTGTTTGCTTCCAAGAGAGGAAGAAAATACTTATGTGAGCACTTGCATTTATTATTCACCTGTCTTGCCACAGAAGAGCACGTACAGGGCTGCTAGCTCAGTTTTGCAAGATACAAATCTGCTTTTGGGTCTCTTTGTGTGAGACCCATGCTCTAAAGCTCCCTGTGTGTGGTGCACTCTTAAATGCAGTTTAATTGTATGGATACCTGTTAAACTAGACTACAGACATGAAATATTTTACCCAGGGGGGCTCTTTGACTCTATCTCATTAAATTTCTAAATCAAGTCTGAACATCCATCATTGAGAGAGCCTACAGAACTTACTCAATTGCTAGTTATGGAAGATCTGTCTAGGATATCATAATATGCTTCCTCCAATCTTTCAAGTCTATGATTCTAAACCCATGATCCAAAATGGTTGGGAAAAGAGAGGCTAAGTCAGTGTGTGGCTTATCGTGTGTTTATCTTCAAAATTTAATGAAACATCCTCTGTTTGGATAAAGAATCCATTTGATTTTCAGAATTGCAGTGTCTTCTTCCAAAGGAAGTTTGTACTCTGAGTACTGTCAAAGAGGTATTTAATTTTTTTTTCTTCTTTTAGTAGAGCAAATGGCCTTATTTTCAATTACACATAAAGTATAAGTGGGAATAGTTGCTTAAGAGCAAAAGTGAAGGATATGATTTTGGACTAAGTGCATTGAAATTGACTTCCCTGTAGTCTAAGAAGCAAGGTACAACATTTCTCCTTGGGAAAGGCTTTTTTGGGGGAAAATATCCTTTATATCCTTTATATTATAGTTTATTAGTGATGCTATTATTTCATAATATTACATATTAACTGTCTCAGATCAACACTGAGGAAGTACAATACTGGATCAGCATTCGGTTTGGTCATGTGGGAGCAAGTTATTTGTGATACACTCTTCCACCTTTGCCCATAGGCTAAACGAACTCACCGCGCAGAGCTTCACCAGAATGAGGTAAGTTGATGAGGAGCAATTGATGTCAAAATACAGAAAGCAGCGGATGTTCTTACACTTTATTCTGAGGTTGTAATAATTGTGCAGGTTGTAAGGACGTATTTTAGAGTGGAAATAGATTTGATATTCGCCAGCAACTGAAATTAGATATCCTCCTCATAAATAAGGTTAGTATTGAAATTTAACATAGATAATTTCACATTGCTTAAACAAAAAGCATCAGGCCATCACAGATCATTGAAAAACAGCAAATAGAACCACAGATTCTTTAGTTAAGTTATGCATCCCATGATCTTTAGCCAAAACTGTGGCTTTAAGTAGGGAAGAAGTCTATTCCTGTAAAGGATTGGTCATCAGCTTAGGGAAGTGGAAAGCTGCAACCAGTTAAAGAGATTGGGTATTGCAACTTCAAGGTGTAGACTTCAGTGAATGAGAGAGTCCTGCGGCCATATGATGAACGTATACAATTCAGCATGAAGCCTCTTGGAAAGCAGAGATAGTGGGAGGAGTATATTGTAGTGATGAAGACAGTTGCTTGGTTTCAACACTGCTGGAAAGAAGATGTTTACGAGAAGTAAACCACAGATTTGTAAATGGACAAGTAAACACTGAGGAAGATGCAGAGGATTTCTGGGTTTGTAGTCCATGGTAATAAATCTGTTCTCCAGAAACAAGTCACTGATGTACGCTATCAGTTTTGACTGACTGCAGAAGCAAAGTCTAGCATAGGAATATATGTGAGCTTGTTGCACTCTTTCGGGAAGCCTGGAAAGGAGGGGCTGTATCTTGGATTTCTTTCTTTGGGCTTAGCTCTTAGTTCAGTCTTTCTAAGTTTGGTATTGGGGTAGGGGAAAAAGAAAGAGTATTATGAATGCTTAATCTTTGTCTTGTCTTGAAAATACCTAGGGCTAGCTACAGAATGAGATGACAAGAAATCTTGCCAGCGTCTATATCAAGTATTTGTAAATGTTAACTCACAATTATTTTGGTAATCCTTAAGTTTGTGTTCATCTTAGTATATGCGGAATTGGAATGTCTGCTCTCATTTGGGGGGATGGACATATATGGCAGTAACCAAACATGGTAAATGCCTAAAGACTTTCTGTGATGAGGTAGCTGGCTCTATTGCTGGAGTTGCCACAGAACATGGAGCTGAGGCAGGAGATGACCAAGGAAAGATTAAAACATTGCTGAGACCCAAACAGGTCATCGAGTTTCTAGATCATCAGGGCTATTACTAGAGTTCACATATTTCAAGGACCTTCGTGGTTCTCAATGAGCCTTACAAGATGGATCCTTTTTCCCTGTGGTCACTTAAAAGTACCAAGCCTCATACAGAGCTTCCAACAAAGCATCCTTAGCAACTCTCAGCAGGCTTGAACAAGGCTCTGGAATCTGCTGTGCATGACTGGAAACCTCAGGGGAAAGAAGGTTTCAGCCTTATGAAACTGAAAGCTATTCCAGAGTTTGAATTTCTCCTTTCCTCCACTCCAAGAAATCAAAAAGTCATCTTGAATTCTTTCTCTTTGAAGCAGGAAGACTTTGCTATGAGGCTAAAATGAGATTTCTGGGAACTGCCTTGTTTCACAGAAAATGGATTTTAAAACTGAGTATTGTATTTTTCAAATGTGGCTAGAGAAAGCGCAAATTTCATTTGACAAATGTTTCAAATACATTACAGTTCATAGAACCATGTGCCTTGTTCACTTAAGGGTTCATTTAGTTTAGTCCGTTTATGCAACATAAGCATGTTGCTGTCAAGTTGCACTTTTCTAAGACTGCAGAATTCATGTTTTTCTCTAACCTAGCAAAGGTGAAATCAGCTGCACAGTTGATGATGAAATCTGGCTTCCCTCAAATGCCAACTTTCTCTATCACTACCCAAATTACAATCTTACTTTTAAAAACTATGTCATTTCCAGTATGGTATAGTGGAAACCCCCATGCAAAGAACAGGAGATAGAGACACTGGTTGTAGTCTTTGAAAGTATAGGTGTTTTTGTAAGGTGCAAATGACTTTTTTTATTGAAGTGGGCTTATATTTTTTATCATGAGTCTTCTCTGAATAGCTGGGGAAAGCAACTGTAGGAGAAATGCTTTGAGGGGACCTTGTGCAAACTCTGCTAAAGTGCAGTCTGCTCTGATTCCGGTGTCAGGAACATACCTTTAAGGTAGAATTGTGTTTTGATTCTAAGCATGCGGCTCCTCACTCAGTTTGCAGGTGCAGACCTTGCGCTGCTTGTGTGTTAAGTGTAACAACAAGGATACTGAAGGAAAGTTGGTGTAAAATTGCCGCCAGAACAGCGAGGCCTGTCAAACAAGCCTCAAATGCTGCAGAGCTCTTTTGACTCTCATTCAGTTAATTTTGTACTGCACGATAAAATTAATGACCTAATCACTCCCATTTGTGCATTATAGATAATGTCCTGAATTTCGCTGTTTTATCTTAAACTGCTGTTAAGTCTACTACTATCTCGTTAACTGCTCCTAAAATTACAGCTTCTATTACAAGCAGGGGTTGTATCGTGGGCTTCCTGTGAGGGAAACCACAATTTTTTTTTCTTTTTTTTTTTTTTTTTCCGAACACTACAAAAGGACTGTGAAAAGAGTTAGCAAGAGAAAACTACTTATCTTAGTAATTTTGCACTGTCAAAATTTCCACTGAAAGCTAAAACTTCACACTTGTGCAGCTTTGGGTGCTTTTTTGCGTGTGTGTTGAGTGATGTAAGATAGATGAGCAGAGTCTCTCCATGCCTAGCAAACAGCAAATAGAACAGATTTCACTTCATCTCAAACCTGCTCTAGTCAAGTGTATCCTTTTCTTTGACTTCACTCTATTTTATTTTGTGTTTGGAGAGCTCTGCATTCTGGGAGAGACATAATCTCCATCAGTGTTTCTTCCATAGACACAAGAAAAATGAATTTCTTATTAAGGTTTGCTATAATCCATTCACTAGTTTGGGAATTTTTGTAATTCCTCTTTGACACATTTGTGCAAAGAATGTGTGCAAATATTTTTCCCTGGGCAGCTAAAGACCTGATCCTGTAACTATTGCTCAGGCTTTCAACTCTGTCAACTTCGTTTGCCCAAAGTGTGCAGTAAATTTACTAGCAAGATAGTGAGTGTCCCTAAGATACTAACCCTGTGTTTTTAGAAGTTGCTGGGGACTGCCATAGGCATGTCTGTGTAGCTCAGTAGTGTGAATCTTGCCTGGAATCCTCTACAAAAAGAGTAAATCTCTTCCTGCAGTGCTAAAGCTGACTGAAAAACCTGGCTCTTCAACCAGGCTTGTTCACTGAAGTGATTAAACTGCCCCTAGACCTGCAGTGTCCCTAGATGTGCCCCTAGATCTTCACCCTGCTTAGCCATCGTAGCAGGTGTTTGAACCCTCTGCCTCCTGCTTATGTATCTGGCTAGCAGTGTGCCAAGAGCTTGTCCTCTGTGTCACCGTGAGTTAAACTTGCTCTGCTTTGAATGAAGTGTTCCTGAGCACAATTTTGAATGAAAATGTTCCCTGCTTTGAGCACAACACTACCTGCATTATGTTGAGGGACTGGTGGAGCAGGTGATGAGTTGTCGTAACTCAGGGTGCTCTCTCTGCATTTGAAATCTGAGCCTCTTCTGCCACTTTCCCAAGCCTGTGTTATCACGGCCTGATGGCTCTTAAGTGAAATTTGGCCTCTTTGCTCTTTAAAGTTGCTGCAGACCTGAACTAGGCTCTCCAGCTGTGAGTATTTGTAGGAAATCAGGGTCTATATGCTCCATATGGGGCTGCTCTCAGCTCCCTTTGCCATGAAAATGCAGATAAAATCGTAAGACTCCCATTTTTTTCTCCACTAACCTCTCTTCTGAATTTTATTCCTGAAGGACAGTGTTGTCCCAACGTCACACCTTTGCTGGGTGGCAACAGGGAATCAGACCACTAGGAGCACTTATGGACTCAAACCTGCAAAGTTGGAGACAGTGAGGAGGAGCCAAAAAACACATGAATCTACCTCAGACTAATCTTTGTGACTGCAGATATTTATTAACCAGCCAAGGTATCTTTGCAGTGCAGCTGAGACCTCTTAGATCTAGTAAGTGTATGTGTAAGGTAAGATGAAGACATCATCACAGTGAAGCAAACCTTTGAGAAATGGTCAACGATGTGCAGGCATAGTGAACTTGATCCAAATCCTCTACTACTAAAGTTTACAACTTAACTATCTTGTGGTTGCATCTCTATATTTAAATAAATGCTTGCTAAGTAGATAAAAATACTTTTCTCAATGCACTCTGTGCTGTTAAAACATTGTTTTCGTATTGTTTCCTGTTCAACGGTGGATTTGGGTACTGCAAAGTGTGTGCTACTTTCCTTGTAGTACAAACTGTCAGCAACTTGCTAGCATTCACAGAAAGCCCAGATGCGTGGCAAAAGGCTTTCCTGTCCCACAAAGTGCTGCAAGCCTATAAAGTTCTGCATTGACTTAAACATTTTGATATTTCCCAGAGGCCAGAGAAAGGATAGCACGTTTCAGGTGTTTTCTTGGGATGTGAGAGTCTTTGTGAACCAGGCAGAATGGGGACCGAACTTACGTCTCCACATGACCTGGAAGCTGTAGATTTGGGTCTTGAAAGGTGTTGTGAGCTACCTTATTCTGCCATGAGCACATCCCACATCCTCACTAGGAGCAGGTTTTCCCAACAGAAGTGCCATGACACATCCCACTCAACTTCCTGGCTAGCATACAGGCCTTCTGTAGGAGCTACAGCCGTTGTGCGTAGCTCCCATTTCCAAAATTGTGCTCAGAAAGCAAAGAGTTACCCCACCTGCTTTTATGGGTGCTAATAAATGCTTAGTGTTTGCTTAGTCCCTTTTTGGTAATGCTGTTTAGGGATGCAGAAAATATTTGCATGAGTGCCTCTTCTTCTTTAGTAAGCCGAAGAATAAAATTACATAGTACGATTTAAAGGTGACAGGCAAGTGTGTTTTGAATTGCTATTTAGAAGCTTTTGTTCAGAGGCTGATTTAACTGATGGATAAACACACACACATCCTTCGACGCCACCCTTGATGCACGTATTTACGTTTAGCTTTCTGTGTCAGATACGACCATGTGGAGCAAAGCCTCCATGTCTGGGACAGCACTGAGGCCTGCTAAAGCAGCCGGTAGTGCTATCCCTGCACCCGAGCACTGCAGAAAGAAATGGCATGTCTGTCTGCAAAACTGCTTGCGGTTTTAGCAGACAGCATTGTAAAACAGTGTAGTTTGTGGAGGCCTCTCTTAAGTCACGTTCTGCAGCTTCTGCAAAGAAAGACTTCTCGAAGGGGAGCTCAGAGGCTTGACATCATTCCTTGCAAGTAGAGCAGGTGGACACAGCAAGCCATATCCACTTAAGACCCTTACCCAAATCTCCCCAACAGAGAGACTGCATGCTCGTCAGCAGCTGAACAGTGAGTGGATGTTGTTCATTCTTTCATGAGAATTAATACAGTGCAGAGAACAGAAGACAATATGCTATACTGCAAGTTCAGTGTAAAAAAAAGAAAAAGAAAAAAGAAAAAAAAAGTCCCCAAACCTCTGCAGGAAGTTTAAAGATTCTGTGAGCAAGGCAATGGTGGTAGTGTTAGTATCTGATCTTTGTGCAATGAGCTTAATTTTTTTCTTGCATGCGATTAAGCATGTGCTTAAAACTGTTCATCTTTGCTCTGAGATGCAACAGCCTGAATAAAGTACTGGTTTTATGCTTTACTCCACCTTTTACTTCAAGTAGAACATTATTTTAGCTGAATGGCACCATACTAAAATGGAGAGGAGATCTTAAATATTTTTTATAATATTTGGAAAACATTTCTCCATTTTAGCTGAACAGTTACAACTTGGGTATCGTAGCTACTTGGGGGGAAAAAAATTGTGGTTGGGGCTGACCATTTTGGTTTGTGGCTTCCTCATCCTGAATGCTTTTATTCTATGTTTGAAACACGTGTCCTGACTTTACATCTTGGAAGAGTCCACAGTGGGTCATTCTGTAACACAGAGATGGAAGGTTTTACTTCCTTGAAAACATTCAGGATATGTCAAATATCTGTACTGATAACACTTTTGTACAAGCATGCGCAGCATTTGGTTGACATTTAATGCCAGAATTCCTTTCTCCACAGCTAGAGGCTAAGGCAACTCTTTTAAAGAAGCTCATGGTAGCTTTTTACTTGTAATTGTGAGAAGCAAGTTCTGACTGAGGCCATTTGTAGCTCACAGAAGGTTCCTATTTCATTGGCTAAGCATGTATAATTGAATACATGACTCGTATGCTAATGCTGTCACTTGATGCTAACTTCTTTTCCCTGCTATCTTTTAATGTAATTCTGTATTTCCATGTCCCCATCCTTTTGGCTTAGGCAGTGCTGAAATGCAGAGGGAAGCTATGCTGAAATGAATCTGTACCAAAGTGCTTTTTAAGGCCTCATACAAAAGACCTCTTACAGAACTGTTCCATGTATCCTTGAAGCATATCAAAGCATTTTTATAAAGGATTTGTAAACTGTAATCAATAAGTGTTATGCATCACGTACAACATGGCCTTATCCTCAACATTGAATTTGAGTCTGTTGTGATACAGAATGTACTTCTTATTCAGCAATCTCCGTGAGATTGTTTAAGGTCATGATGGAAAGATGCTGCCAAGTGAGGTATGCAGGTTGACTTCTAGTGAATAGATTGTGATAACACACAATTCCTGCATATACTGATATTTATTTGTCCATATTTGCAAACATTACTATGGTATTCTTAAAATTTGGTATGTATTCAGAATCTTGGCTTTGTGTTTCCTTTAAGCAACACTGTATTTGCAAGTCCAGCTCTCAGGTGAGAGCACTGATTCATGTGCCCAGTTTAAGTACAGGACAAATTTGTACATTTAAAGCTAAATGTATCCAGATTTTCAGGAAGGAGCATTATCCCAGTATTTTGGAGATTTGGAGAAGGGGAAGAGGGTAAGAAGGGAGAGAGCTGTTCTGGTCCACACCTAGGAGGGTTCCCCAAAATGTCGTGTCTCCCTAGCTTCTCCCCGTGCTGATTCCCAAGGTATAGCTGTAACTGCAGAGAAACGTGTGATGGGGCAAGTCCACCCTACTCCTGTGGTAAACTTGACAGCAGGAGCAGGAGAAGGAACAGAAGCTTGTCTGAATGCAGCAGCCTTAATTTTTAGGAGGTGGAGGGGAGGGCATGCAAATCTTTGAAACTTGGAAAATGACACCCAAAAATGGGGTGGCTACCCCTTCTTACCAGAGGCTGATTTCATCAGTGGTCGGAGGGCTCCTGCAATCCTTTAACACCATACCACAGGGTTATTTTGTACAGATTAGCCCTGTCCCATGCTCCCCTCGGCAGCACATTGAAGCTGCACATTAACTGGCAGCTACCTTGCTGCAACGCACATACGAAGATGCTTGTTCTCTGGGAGTAGCATCAATAACTGCTCTGCTTTCCTTCCAAAGTCTGTGATTTCTGGCAAACGTAATGACTTTTCTGCTGTCTTAAACCAATCTATGGTTTAATTAGAGGGTTTTAAAAGAGTCAATGCCTCCATCTGTCTCGTGCGAGGACTTTCTTGGGGTGATAAGCCGAGCAGCCGAAACTTCAGATCCTTTTGGCAGCCACCTGTGTTAATTTGGAAAGCTCTGCAAGTTCTGCTTTCCTTGCAGGCCAACGCTGTTGTCTTCTCATCTTTCTGCCTTTGGGAGCAGAATCAGCTCTGTGCTGGCAGCAGGAGCCCGAGTCTTTTCCCAGCACCAGTGAATTCACTCATCCGCTTTTGTCTGTGTTTCCTCCCCCTACCTCTGTTCAAAGGCTTTCTTATTGTGAGACAGCAGAGCATGCTGTGAGAACAAACCAAACATCAGCCAGGTCAAAATATGTAATTCAATTTACTATAGCAGAGCACCATTTCTGAGACAGTAAGTTTGCCTCGTCAGACCTGGTGGCGTTCCTCGTCAGACCAGCATGTCCTTGCCAAGGATACTGTGGACAGGAGCATGGTGAGCCACCTTCTGTGGCGCTCATGAAGGAAGGAGCACGCTCGCCTTCCAGAGAAACATAGGCATCCTGGATGTTCTCTGACCCTTTTTTGTTATTTACCGTGACTGACTAATATGAAGTTCTTGTTTGAACTCGTTATGAGTACTGGCCAGCCACCTTGAAGGGAAGAAGATCTGGCAATTTAAGGAGACAAAGGGGGAGTGTTGGTAAAGCACTTACAGTTTTCATCCAGGGGAATTCGGGCACTGTTAATCATTAAGTAACCTGCAATAGTCAGTGTAAAGAGCACCATCTACTGACGCAGAATAAAATGAACATTTGTATACAGGGCCTTCTCCTCCAGTTTTCCCCGACCCCAGTCAGGTTGTTGGAGGCTTTCTAATGCACATGCTAGTCTGAGTTTTGGCTTTCATTTGCAAGATGAATGGACTATTGACTCCCCTTGCTAATGGTGCTGATAGGGAATCCAATGTATTTTATGGGTATGGAGTCTGCTGTGTTTCTCCGTGATAACCACCAAAGAAGGGACCTGGTCAGTGCTCTCCATATGGGCACGCACTATTTGCTAGTAAATCATTTACCTGAGTAGCCCTTATTGCCATGGCCTTTTGTATTCTGTATCAGAGCATGTCTCAGAGGTTGCCAGGGTCCCCTTCCAATGCCAGTGTACTTCAACTTCCTGGCTGAAGCTGAGTGACCTGTGACAGCCTTACCAGAGAGTTTTACATGCTCTGTGCTGGAAACATGCTGTAAATTTCAGGGTGTTAATGCTGACATGGTTTGTGAGTCATGAGGTCATCTCTACTATCAGCTCTTAGGCAGCCCAACACTGAGATGATCTTAAAATTTGACTGTCTTAAAGTGAGGAAAGACTTCCCAGAGCACTCATCACCTCTCTGTCTCTACAGCAGCCTGACTTCCCGCTCTGATATGGAGGAGTAGCTGTCACACTTTAATGCTGCAACTTCTCTGACTGACTCTCCACCATCCAGTGGCCATCCACCTCTTTTTCAGAGCCATAATGGGCATCATGTTGAATTCTTTGGAATCCATAATTACTGAATTAAAAGCATTTGTTTGAGTGCTCTTTTTCTGGGAGGAAGGTGAGCATGTCATCTATATGTGAACAAGGAGCATTGCCTTGTTTCATGTTTTACAGAAACACAAAGCTGCCTCTTTTGTTGAACACTAGCACCACTTAGTGCTGATATGTTCCAAGGGTCACTAATGGCAAAATAACTTTATACATGATGATATGCAGTTTCTAAGTAAAGCCCAAGGTTTGAGAGGCTTTGTGGCATACATTAACTTGTATTATCTTCAAATGATTTCTTATTGTGCCTTTTGTCATCCCCTTCCCCATCCTTTCATAGCTTGCACCAGCAATACCAGCTGTAGGAGTACATCTCTCAAGCACACCGCTGGTGCACTGGAAGCTAAGGTAAGACCCACTTCTTAGTCACCCCTTGCCAGACATTAGATAGCTAATTCCAAAATTATAGAGCTGGCAAATGTATCGATTACAGATTTAAGGATTCTGGGTGTTCTGTTTCTGTAAAATTTCTGTGATCTCTAACTGTAATGGAAAGGCTGCCCAGAACCAGGACATAAATAAAAGCATGAAGATCTTAGACTGGGTAATGCAGTCGGAGGAGGGGGGGAAAAAAACAAAAGTGAGCCTCTAGATTGAGGAGTGCTAGGAGTTTAGGGTTTTTTCCTCTCCAATAATCAGCCTATTTAATAAGGGGAGGATTTCTTATTACAAACATTGCTTTTCAGGAACAGAATGATTGTTTGGGTTCAGTTTAGTGAAGATGATGAAACTTTTTTTTTCCCTGTTTATAATTATTCCCAGTTCTACTGATCTCTTTTATTTATGTTTCTCAATCTTGCCCCTTCAATTTAGAACCATAATAATATCAAGCATAATGTTGCCCCGCAAGAAAGAGTGAAAAAGGAACAATAAAAGCTATTCTAGGTATATAAAGTCTCACCGTACTCTGTCTTACCTTGCTCTGATTTATAAATGAACATGAGCAAAAAACAAAGACTTTAATCCTTAGCCAGCTGGGATTTCTGTCACCTTACATATTTAAATATATCACTTTGCATACAAAATTAAGGTGTTTCATAGATGATTATTTTCTTCATCATCACAGATAACATCTGGTGGCTCTTCTTGTCCAAGTGTAGAAAAGATAGTACTTGTTTGTAAACAGCAGCCCCAAAGCAAAACTGAAAGAGTGCACACAGATAACCCAAAGGTACCTGGAGCCCTATTACATAATCCACAGCAATGGAAGGTGTTAATGAGGTACAAAAGGCTGTGAATGTTTGGACCAAGTCCAAATGTTTTGATGCAAATGTTTGACTGCAAATAATCTTTACTGTCCTCTCAAAATTCCTCCTTGCTCTGGCACCTGTATGTAGCAGAAAACACCTGTGCTAGACTTCACTGTGAGAATTTGCAGATTATAGAGCAGGCAGCTGCAGAAAAAAACTTATTTGGAATGAGAGCACAGGGAAATTAGGGGCTCCTCTCACTTAGCATGAAGAGCTGTCATGCAGCAACGAGGGAATGGGGCCAAAAGAGCTTGAGCTAGCAATAAAAACCTTGCAAGCAGATGAAAGTACTATCTCTTTACCTTCCCATATGAAGGTATCCAGAAATATTTAATATCTTATTAGGGAACAGTCTTCATGCATATATGACATTTTCTTTGGATCTGGTTTTGATTGTCATACCTTTTTGGTTCTAATCTGTGAATACAGGCATACAGAGATACAGGTGTGTAAAGTTTCTGTTTCTGTCAAAGTTTTGTCACAGGAGCAAAGCCTGCCAGACATTTCTCTGCCTTCTTTAGGTCACATTCTTATTTCCTCATATAACTTTACTGCGACTTCCTGTTTATGTAAGAAGTGTAGCAAGGAAATATTTTTGTCCCTTTTTTTTGGTGGGGGGAGGGAGAGGAATGGTTAACAAAATCAAAAGAAAGTCTGTTGAGTGATTTGACACCTAGAAAAGTCTAGTTTACAACAAAACATATATTAAAACTGGTCTCTAGATTAGATAAGAGAGTTTGTGATCTGCATTGTCTTTTGCAATGTGCAGTCCAGCTGTTGTGCTTTTCACTTTTATTGGCAGAATATCATGTTAGAGTTAAATTTAGAAACTATTCTGTTACCCTAAAAACTGTGGTTAGGTTAAAAAAAAAAAAAAGTTTGGGATTTTTTGCTTTGCATCTGAAGTTTATGTCTGCCTGAAGCTCAGATCTTTCAGCAGAGATTATGCTTCAGGTGCAGCAATGTGTAACAGTTTGCTTTGCAGCACTATTATGTAGTCTCAAAATGCAAGGTGAACCCTGAAAGATGTGAAGTATAGGTTATGAGAACTACAAAAGTGTTTGGGTAGGAGGTATGTCATTGGCTGATGATTCTGCAAGCCTTTAATTTTTGTCTTGAAACCTGAGTTTTCTGTAGAAAATATTTCTCCTGTACTATAATTCTGGTCCTGAGAAGACAGGGGAACAAGCAGCATAGCAAGACTTCATGTGTTATGTTGGTTTCAGTGTTACTAATGAGTACTGATTTAGGACTAATTGTAAGGTTTTTCTGTGTCAAAAAGACCATTTAGAAAAAATAAGCCTTTTTTTCAAAGAATTCCTGGTTGCTGCTGTATGTGAAGTTACAATGGGGTAAAAAGCAAAGACTTTCTTTTTCAGACTCTTTTTTAAAATTAGCTATGCCCTAAAACCACTTTTTTCCCAAGCCGTGAGCAGCAGCATTTGTTTGAGGGCAGCACAGATGATCAGCCCTGCAGCAAGGGTGGCACAGCTCTCCCCTGGCGCTGTTATTGCTGGGAGCAAACCCTGGGAAGGACACCCTGGAGCTTGTGGTGGTACGTGGAGACTGAGGACCTAATGTTCCGTTCCAGGCCCTGGGTCAGGATTGTCCGAAGTCCAGAACCTAATTTTAAGCGGTGGACTTATTATCCCTTTTTGGGGTTTGGCTTTTTGCAACCTTGAACTGCCTCAAAGGACCAAAAGTGTATTGTAACTACAACTAGTCAGACTAACGTGCCTTTACAATGCTTAGCACAATTGAAACCCTCATTTCAGTGAGATTGTCTGGTGTTACTGCAACAATGGATATATATATATTTAGCTATATATATATATATATATATATTCATAGAATCATAGAATGCTTAAGGTTGGAAAAGACCTCTAGAGGTCATCAAGTCCAACTCCCCTGTACCCGCAGGGGCACCCAGAGCATGTGGCACTTACATATGTATATTATATATGTATATTATATATATATTAAGCAATATATATATATACTTTAGCTATATATATATTTATATTTAGCAGAAGGACTTGGAAAGACATTGAAAATCAAATGCTCTTTCAGTTTATTACTGAAGCAAGTATTTCTTCCTCGGAGTGGGGCACAGGGGAAAATGAGAAGAGTAGATGGAACCACAACAGAAGAGACAGCTGGCTGTAAAAATGAAAATAATATACAAATATAAGGAAAGTAGAATAGCATGTAGGAGGGAGAAATGATTAGGGGCAACAGAAGATGTATAATCAAACAACGGACAGCACCAAAGTTACCTAGATGAAAGGGGATACTCCTAGGAAAAGGAGGGCCTCAAAGTGAGTGTAAAGAGAAGATCTGTATCTCTATGGAAAAGAGAAGTGAAGAGACACAGAAAGATAGTGAATCAAATGGAGAGCAGCCCTGTGGAAGACGGTTTTATTGGCTGGCTGTGAAGTTGCAGGGAAGGGCTTTGGCACTCTCGCTGCGTGAGTGGTGTCTCAGGGACCAAGAAGGGATCTGCAAGCTGGATTCTGTGCGACACGTTGAACGCGACGAGGCAGTTTAAGAGGATTTAGATAATGGTTAAGAAGATAAATGACAAAGGAATGGGCCAAGGTCGCTGATGGCTCATGATAGTCAGCCCTTCTTAGTAGCATAGTGAATAATCTAATTTTGTGGATGCCTTACCTGCGGTTAAGCCCATTTAAACTTTTGTTTCCTAGACAATGTGATTCATCTCTTCAGATCTTAATTCAATCCTCTTCTTCTGTCCCCTATTTCAGCTCTGTAAGTGAGGCTGAAGTCTAGATTTAAGTTTACTGCACAAATTAAAGGCTAGTTGTAATCATATTGTGTGGACATCTTATAGCACTAGCTAAGCAGTCTTCTTGATATTGAAAACAGCATGTGGCTGGCGATGTGTCCTGGCAAATTAATTTCTTTCTGATGGTCTTGTTGGCATGGTCCCTTTGGGAACAGGCTCCAGCTTAATACTTCTGCATATATTCAGACAGGATCTTGTGCCTTTTTCTTTCTCCTTATTTAGTGATTTATTTCAGAGAAGAAAGTGAGAAAACAGCCCTCATTTGATGATTGGGAAACAAACAGCTGTAACTGAGCTCCAGGTAAGGCAGGCACAGATATATGGGCCAGGAGCCATGTCTAGGGAGCCTCCTGATGAGTATGTAAGCTAGCTGTTGGAGGAGATGTCAGGAACATCCGTACAGAGAAGAGTTACCATGGTAATTCTAGGATAAAAAAGGGACCCAATTCAAAAATCCTTCAATACGGAGGTTGATGAGAACATGCTTTCCTCTTGAGGGACCATTTGTAATGAAGAAGTAAACTGGGTTGAGGTAAACAGATGGAAAGAGAGAACAGTAAGGACATGTCGGGTTCAGGACTGACAATAGCATGCCCACCTTTTGAGTAGGCTGCCAGTCTAGCAACAGTAGACTGCTGTACAGGTTATCTTAAAATCTTGCTGCATATGAAGGAGGGAACTCCCAATTCTTGGTAAAGCAGAAATTAAGCAAACCCCTGAGAACTGCCTTTCTCACTGTCAAAACTGTATCACACTAAATGGTTTGCACTGTGTCTGTGTTGCCATGTCGCATGGTCAAAGGACTGAGAAACACTGCAGTGTCACATTGCAGAGTCGCATTCAACTGCCAACCTATGCAGAAGGTGACAGTACGAAATAAGACGAGTAGTTCCACCTAGTCCAGATAAATGTGCCAATCCCTGATGGCTTCTACTAATGTTGAGTAATGTGAAACTAATAGGAATTATAGGAGCTGGTAGCCATTTCTGGTGCTGGACAATAACAACGCATTCTTGTAACATGAATAGAAGAAAAATCAGTGCTTTGTGGTGTTCCAGCAAGTATTACATATTAATGGATTTTCCTGAGAGGATCTATCAGGTTGATCCATAATTGCTGAGTATTTCTGTCATTTTTTTCTAGCTAACTCTAAGAGTAGTAATGCTTTCATGTACATACGGCATGTTGTTTGAGGTCTAAGAGAAAAGGACATTATAGTCAATGGAAAAGCAGCGTTTCTTTTCAAATAGAAAAAAATATATTTCCATAAAAGTGTTATGGAAATATAACACTGGCAGCCTGGAAGGAAACATCCAGCTAATAACTGACCTAAATTGTAGGTATGAAAAGAAAAAAAAAATTCTACAAGAGGTGGATCAGTGTGCCGCTCAAAAGGTATTTGGAGTCCTTGCTGTTTGAGTCTGGCTTTCATTGCCCTTTTGCCTTTTGTTTAAAAAGAACAAAACAAAACAGTTGATAGCTTGTTAAAACAGCTAGAATTAGGACTCCTAAAAGGAAAGGCAACTTTCTTTTTTTGAGAACAAAAACTAACCTAAAATATAAAGAACATTTTTAAGAAATTCAACATTTCCAAAAAAAATGTAACTAGTCAGTTTTTATCCATGGGATCACTCCAGGCAGCTGAAGTACTCCGTTTGCTCTGAGCTTGGCTTGCAAATTGCTGATAAAATTCAGCTCTAAGACTCTGAAGAGAAACCAAGTGAGTCTTTCACTATTTGTATGCAGTGCTACATCAGTAAGCTTTTTTTTTTTATGATAAAATGTTCTAGAAGAGAGGGAGGAGAACCTGCTTTTCAGAGTTCTGAAGGGCCACATGAAATTTCTTTCTGTTCTGTTTCTTCATCAAAAAAGGCTGTAACTTAGAAATATTTTACCTTTTTTTTTTTAATTTCAGCAAGTTCAAGTCCACCAGAGGGACTCATAACATTCTTTGTATTATCTCGTTTGTTTGTTTTTTTGAATATTCTGGACCAAAATAAGTGATTTGCATTTCATCATGGCTAAGAAGAGCTTTTGGCAGGTGCTTTGCCTCAGAGTTTCTGGAATCTCTTGTTAGCCACAACACGAGAAAGGAATTGCTGAGGAAATTGTTACATGTGTCCATATGTGAAAAGCCATTGCTCAGATTTAATTGGGTAGGATTACAAGTCCAGAACAGCTTTCATTAGCATAATGCTATTTTCCTGATACTGTTAGGGATCAGGAATTTCTCCAAGGAATGTGCAGACTGCATTCATCCAAGCAAAGCAACAGCACTTCTCGCTTCAGGCAAAGCCTCCAATTTACGCAAATAGTCTTGACTCGCGATGCAGGTTTTATAAATCACTTTGTCAATCTAAAAGGTGCCTGCTATTAAAATTATGAAGCCCTGGTGAGTGGAGATCCATTACTCGGAATGCAGGGGCCATAATAACATCAGTACCGCTGACATAAACCTGATGTATTATGTAATAACGTTTCAAGTAGAACATGGCGCTCCATTTATCAGGAGCGTCCGGATCGGGGTTTTGTACATGTTATGAATGAACCCTGGATGCTTCAGTCACACCACAGATATAAAATGGCCTAATAAAGAGGCTGAGAGAGCTGGATTCAGGCTGTAATCGCTCTTCGAGCCACACCACTCCCAAGGATTAGGGGAGGAGGCTGGATGCGAACATCTGCTTTAGAATAATGCTGAGCAAATTCCTACTGATTGCAAATTAAGCTGTTTGCTGTGGGAGCTACCAGAGTAAACACAAAAAGACGGGTTTCTTACCTAACTATCAGCTTGCATAATTCAGGTCGTTCGAGCAGCCTTGACATTTGACTAGCTGTTGCTCTTGGCTGCTGAATTTCCCTATGTGCAGATCGCAATTACAGCTGGAAGGTTGAGAAGTGAAATTCTAGCAGAATGCTCCTTGGTAGGGGATAGGAAGTACATGGAAAGGATGAAGGAGCCAGGATGCAAGAAAGTCTAAGGAGGATACACTTCAAGCTAACATGCAAATCAGTCAGTATAACTGAAAGCAATACCGCTTGATGCTCCATTTTCCCTCGCAGTAATCCCAGTGCTATGAATTAGTAAGAATTCTGTGAACAGATGCTGTGAATTAGTAAGTGAAGAGTTAAGACTCCTGTGTCAGGGCTCTTGGCATGTATCTGCAGCAGGGGAACAGTGCTGCTTCCTGATAGCACTGCCTTGTGTCACCCATGAGTAGTTAAGCACGATAGTAAGAGACTCCTGTGTAAAGTAACTCAAGTCTATTTAACAGCTAGCTGGTGCTGGAGCCTGGCTGCCTTCCTGAGCAAACAGGCTCTGCCCGGTATCTGAAAGTGGCAGGAATACAATTTGAGTCCTCGGTGGGTGCCTCCTGTGAAGCACACCTATCCTTTTCCCCCGCCATGTCTCTTCTTTAAATAATCCTCTCCCTACTCTTTCTTCCTTTCCAACTGTGCTCAGGTATATACTGTGCTCAGGGAAGGGATGAAGGCTTTTAGGGGTATCCATTATAATTGTTTCTGAAGAGAGAACTAGTTTTACTTTTAGCAAGAATTTAGAGGAGCATATGGCTTCATTACTCCTCACATCAGAATCTGAGATTAATCCTGTGCATTTTAGATTTATGCTTTCAACTCCCACAATGACCACAAAGATGCTCCTGGAAACATTTCTCTCCCATCTCTGTCATTGAGAACCCACATGCTGTTTTTCAAGGTACTTTTAAGACATAGGAGGAGATGAAAGAAGAAAAGGAGAAACTGTTCCATTATTAATTGTGCAAATGAAATGAGTCTTTAAAATGCTATGAAGACAACATTTAATCTCCCGAAGTACTACAGGAACAGTGGATCTCACCTGCAGCCCCTAATCCTATTTGGATAACTCCAGGACCAAACAGCTGACACAATAGAAATGCTTTTGATTTGTTTGAAACGATTAGCAAATAAAATTAAGAGAGATATAAAGCACAGCGAGCATAGCAAGAAAACAGGATATAAGACCTCTAGTCTTATTAATAAGGGCTGATACTCAAATGTTCCTAGTTTAGGCTTGCAAAGTTTCTCCCAAAAAAAAACATTTTTGATTTTTTGACCTGGGTGTCATCTTGCAAGAAAATGCTTACAGAAATTCTGCTTTCTTTCTGTGCTCTGGTGTTGTTTCTTTCCTACCTAAATTAAGAAGATATCTGACCTCTTCTGCAATATGATCCTTTGAGTGCCTCTCTGCTTTTCAAATGTGTCCTGCAATTCACTACAGAGGAATGAGGAGGTGGTAAGGTGTGTCATTTTCCTGGGAACCCCATTTGAAGCATTTTTTCTGACAAATATCCTAAGCATCTAGTAATTTCTGCAGTTTTATTGGTAGTTTAAAAATATATATGTATATACAATGAGAAAGAGATGGATGGATAGATATATCTATATCTCTGTTGCTTCTTCACTCATGAAGCCGAAAGCATTTGCCAAGCTGTCATTGCTGCCTCCCAATCCACAGGGGAAGCTGAGGAAAAGGATTTGCACTCATGGAGACAGTGGCAGTGTAGGAGGAGAGTTTGAGTTCCAGTCTCTTCTCTGTCTAGTGAATTGCTTCCATCATCCCCTTCTCCAGCTAAATAATGGGGCTAGTAGCTCCCTGCTGCAGGGAAGTGTGTTGAGGGCATACAAACAGTTGTTGGTTCTTGCCTGCTATTGCAGTTATAGGTTCCTTATTGGACTACCTGTTCCCTGTACTTTGTCTTTCTCTCTTTGAACTCCAAAAACTGAATTGGAATAACCCCAAACCATGGAATTGTTAGTGTTCCTTTTAGGTGAACATGAATTTTCCCAGATATCTAACCCCAAAACCAGTGACTTTCAGACTGATAAATCACACTTGTTACTAACACAGCCTTTCAAGAACAAGGACTTTCTCAGAAACTAAATGACCTTTTGAAAATTCAAATGTGACTGAGGATTTCTCACTTCTTTATTTTGCCCTGAGATAATAAAAACTTGCTTCCAAAATTTATTAATACTTTTCAGTCTGAGCTGAGACCTTGTTTTTTTTTTCCTTCAAATAAGGAGAAAATACAATGCAAACAGAATCTTGTTGTCAATAAAATATTGCTTTGTTGCTCAGGACATATGTGACTTTAAGGCAAAACACCAGCACATGTACTAACATAGGCTGTGATAAGTACAAGTTGCTGCAATCACAATGGAGATGACAAAGATGACAAACTTCTGTCTCACGTCTTCAGAGCTCTCAAGTTTGTAATGTTTCTTCTATTCCTAAATAGAAAGTAGTACAACTTTAAAACTGTACTCCAGTTAATCTTCTTGCAAGTTTATCTGGCATACTCACTACAATGAATAAAAAGTGATTTTTAGGTTGGTTATATGTACCCTTGGCCTGATATAGAAAGAAGCTGGCTAAAAGCACATTAATCCCTCTGCAGAACAGGTATAATTCAGTTTACCCCTTTAATGTTTATGGACAAAGCAAGCACTGCTTTTTATGTAAGAGGCATTGAAGAAGTAGGTAGAGAATAGATGGAGCATTTAATAAGCAGGTAATTTATGAAAATTGGCATGGAGATTTAACGTTTAAAAGTAAATGCTTTTTTTTGTAATCAAGATGGTTTTATTTCCTAAGAGGAAATACGGATTTATTTATTTCTCTTTTTTTAATCAGGGCACTTTTCTAAGAGTGGAGCATAATCATCAGTGTTCATCTGAAAGTTTTATGGAATAACAAATGTAAACTTTTATCTTCTATTTAATTACAGATGTCATGCTTCCATTTTTAATTGTTTTTCCTTTACAAGGTTCTGCAGATGACTTCAATGGTTTTTGATTTATTTGTCCATTAATTGTTGTTGGTTTGCATGCTACCTTATTATGTCTGCAAAGTACTTTGCAGTGGGTGACTGTGGAGGAGTGGTGCAGAAGCACCTGATCCCATTTCTTTTTCTGAAAAACAAGCTGATGAAATGGAATCAAGCATTCAGCATAAATTAAAGCTTGCACATGTCAAATTTGGAAGGCAGTTTCTGACTGTAATTTTAGCTGTTATAATAGAACTGAGTTAATGCCTTAGAAATATTGTACTCGGTATATGAAGTGTATAAAAGTGACTTTGCCATCAGGGAACAGCTTGAAATGCCACTGTTTATTTTTCTAGAAGGTGAGAAAGAATCTACATCCTACTGATGGTCTGTAAGTCATTCAGTCTGATTATTCTGGTGTTTGGCTCCCTCCATTGCATGGCATCAGTCCTATATATGATAAAGATGCTCTGAACTACAGAACAGGAAATAACAAATGGGCAAGGGCAGCTGTCCAGGGGCAGCTGAAACGTGTATAAAATTGCAAAAATCTTGAAACTCATTAATGTTTTCAGAAATAGCTGGAGATTCTCCAAGCAGGATCATAATCCCCAAAGAGTGGACCTTGAAGCAGGCGCTCTTGTCCACAAATCAATTTTGATAAACATCAGTTCTCCTTAAGAGGGTTACAGACCAGCTGAGCATTTTTACAGAAATTTAAAAGCCACTCAGAAGTCTTTGTGTGGCACTTGAGACCATGAAAGTGTTACCAAATATTAGATTTCTCTTACAAACCTGAAAGTCTGGTCAAGGTAATCAGTTTTGCATGAAACAGGGACAAATGCAGATGCTGAGCTGGGCCATCTTTGACTTCTGGAAGTCAAATCATGTCTTATTTCCTTAAATGCAAAATACATCAATATTGCTGTTGTCTTTATAAAGAAATGCCTCTCTTTCCTGCCACCAATAATAATTATAAAAATATTTTAGCTCAGGGCTAGAATTGCAGGAATTACAGTTATCTACCAATATAGCATTAAAAAAACATGCACAGATTCCCTAAACACTGAAGTGCAGAATCTCAGATTAAGTTTGAGCCCGTAAAACACTATATTTTCAAAACAACCTTTTAAGAATGTGGGCTAAGATAACGGTTTTCTCTATGCCAGAGGAGATCAATTTGCTGTATTTTTGTCTGTATATTAAGAAAGACAGCACTGAGTGTTTGAGAGAAAGATGAATATAATTAGTTGCACACTAATACATCCCACATCTTACTAAATCAAGGAGAAAAAAGGAACAACTGATATGGACTTAAAGCATTTCCTGCTTACAGAAAGGAAGGAGAGACTTGTGTGTTTTATACTTTGTACGGTATATTCATGTAAACGCTTTTGAAAGTATGAGCTAGTAACTGCAAATTGAGCCTGTCCCAGAATTCTGCAAGTGCAGGGGATGAGTTGGAGCCCCACCAGGAGCTGCTCCTCAGACTGGGTAAAAAAAAAAAAAAAGTATATGATGCGGGTTATCTCCTAAATCCCATAGTTTTAAACACTAAGGTTTGGTCCATCTTCTGCAGTATCCGTATCTTCAAGTGCATATGTATTTATGATGCTTCAATCATAGGGAGTGGAGGCAGTACCTCCCTTTTACAGATCGGAACTGCAATGCAGAACAGCTCTCTGCTCATCCCATTGCTCGCAGATGCTTTTAGAGCCTAAGCTCAACCCTGCTAAGCCTCACACCTAAGATGGCAGCATCTCTGAGGACATGAGAAGGTAGGATTTTGATTTTAGATGTTTTGGGAAATTTTCTAGAAACTTCTGGTCTTAAAAGGTTCAGCAATATTGGAGGGCACATTCTGAGGATTGCGGTCTTGAATTAGGACATTAATTAGATGATATTCAGGCTCCCAAACATGTCAACAAATTGTGAGTTCCTCTGCTGCAGTTCCCTGAGGATTTTATGTAATAGATGTGCTATGGGAGTAGTCAGTCATATGAAACATGGTGTCTTCCATCAAATTTTACTAAAAGGTAAAATAAAAAGTCATTCCTGCGGGCAGGTCAGAAGCATTTTTTTGGAGGTACTGCCCTCAAAAATGGGCCTGAGGTAGAGCTGTGATACAATTTGTAGAGGTTTTGGTCAGACATCTCTGCTCTTTGGGAAGCCAAAGGCTACTTTAAATTGGAGTGGTCTCAGCTGTGGTAAATTATTCCCTATGTGCTTTTCTTGAGCTTGTCTTCCTCCCTCTTTAGGGATCTGCTGGGGCTGTGGGATGGGGTAGAGAGAAACTGGCTGTATGTTTTTTTTTTTTTTTTTTTTCAGTTCAGCCACAAGATGTACTGATAGGGTCACTTACCATCTCTGTCACAACTAAGTTGGAAAAGTCTAAAGCAGCTATTGAAACAATAGCAAAATTAACTATATTGCTAAATTGGGTCTATTTAGGTCTATCACAGTTGTATACATATATTGAAACCACAATGGATGCTCTTAAGAAATACATAGTATAATTTGATTTGTCAGGTAACGGATCACTGACTGTATTGTATTGATATCTGTATTGTATTGAAACTGTGTTGTAGACATCAGCAAAAAAACACAGTAAAATGTCAAGTTAAAAACCAATACCTGGCTACATGTCAAAACATCTTTCTTTCTGGAGTTGTTGTTGTAAAATGTAAAATTCCCAAACTCAAGTTTCCCTAGTGACAAAAGATCTAAAATGTCAAGTTAAAAACCAATACCTAGCTACATGTCAAAACATCTTTCTGGAGTTGTTGTAAAATGTAAAATTCCCAAAATCAAGTTTCCCTAGTGACAAAAGATGCAATATACAATGTGTTTCATTTTTAAATTATTCTGTTTCTGGAGTAACTTTTTACTTTGCAGGTTATGATGCAATGTATGAAGTCCTAAAAATGACATTGCTATAAATATCAGCAGAAGTATTAAGGACAATGGAAACAGACCTTCCTGAAGCCATCCTGAAGGTTTTTTTGTTGTTGTTTTGGTTTGGTTTTTTTTTTGTTTGTTTTGTTTTGTTTTGTTTTGCATTCTTGTAATGATTCAGCAAAGCACTTAGTAGCATACGCTTTGTCTTACGTATGCCTTCTGAACTCTGCAGTGGTATTTGCATGCTTAAAGTTAAGGAGGCACTTAAAAGTACTCTCTTAAATTAGAGCAGTCATGACCTGCCAAGATGCTGCTGCTTACCCCGAATTCCGTAGCAGACTGTGCAAGAGAAGCACCCAAGTAAGACTGCCAAGGCCAGCTTTACGAGTCAGAAACGGCCAGTGCTTCTGTGGCAAGTTGTCTACCTCCATGTATACACAGGTCAGCTCACAGGTGTTCTTCCCAGACCATATGCACCTACTTTATGCACAGATAAATATTTATGTACAAAACAGCACCATGCAACTAACCAGCTAATTCTATTTTGAATGTTACTAGAATAAAGGTTCATCTCAAAGGAGACAGTTCTACCTAGTGCTGGGAAAGGGCAGAAATATTCTAAATAAATGCATATGTGATCAGATTCAGATCAGAGAGGTTTCAGACCTGTCGTTCCCTCATGCCTTGAGAACTGGATTCACAGACGACGGTACCTAAACGCACATTGCACCACCAGCCCTTCCCACCTAAAGCTTCGTAGTTGTTTGCATGTCACTACCAATCACTGTAGTTCTCTTAAAAAAAACCCTTCTATCCTACACCCTTGATGTACCTTAGTAAATGAATAGTTTGCTCTGGAACTTAACAAATGCATTTGAATGAGTGAAGTTTGTTTCTATAGTTTTTGTTATTTTTGACTTGCATATGATACTCAGCAAATTACTTCTTCAATTCTAAAATTGTTCCCTTCATCAAAAAGGTGAAAGGTGAAACAGTTTTCAGGCAAATCATTTAACAAGTTGGTTTTCCTTTTTTTAATCAACTACTATACCAGGCTTCTTTCTTTAAAATATTGTTTACCTTTGATATTATTTTGGCCCAGTGAAAAAATTTAAAAGCCAGTCTATTATTTTTAAATCTTAAATATTACTACAACATTGAACAGGAACATTCAACTAGCTTAATGACTCCTATTAATAAGTAAAACTAACCTTTGACATAAGAATCCTGAAAACTTACTTCTTTCACTGAAGAAAATGTCTGAATATTCTTAGAGGATAATAACATGTAAGTTACACTTGCCCACTGACAGATATTAATATCTGTGCAATTAGTATTAGCAATACTAATACTTTGGTCTGGATTAGAATTAACAAGGTAATGATCAAGTAAAACTTCAGGCAGTGCTAAAAGTGCAATTATAAATAAAAAAAAAAAAAGAAAAAAAAAGTATCAGGACCATACCTTCATATAGGACATCTAAGCTCTTCCAGCAAAAATGTAGAACAATCCAACTTGACATGAAAACTTATTGCTTTAGCATAACTGCCCATGTAGACAAGGTGCACCTCTCAGCAACATGAACTAGAACTTAATAGTTTTTCCTTAACTCTGTCTGTAACGCAGCAAGTACACAAACAAGCTTCCCGACCACTTATTCAGGGCTTCTCAGTAAAGAAAAAAACATTGCTAACCATAGGGGAAATGTAAAGCCTTACTGTTCATACGGAGGCTGTTGGGGGAGGGAAGGCACAGGAGAGCTGTAATGAACAACAGCAGAGAAACAAGATAAGCTCATAGATGTAATTAGTCTGTAGGTAAATAATTGTAAACCAGCCTACAGCCTTAGGGAGATCATGTTTCATTTAGACATTGAATGAGCTGAATGCATTAGCAAATCCATCTTTTAGCTGGCATAATTTATTCCTGCATGCGATTGAAATCCCTCATGCCCTTGAGGCAATGAGAAATTCTGATCGAAGTTTGTGGTTTTAAAACATTTAAACTGAGGTAATGACCCTCAAGGAGCTGCATCTGACGCTTCCTGGTGTAAGGAAATATATGTATGATATGAAGGTTATGGTTTTACTCATGTTTAAACCCCTCCGATTCGATTATGACTCAATAAGCAATTCTGCCTGTCCTACCTGTTGGAAAAGAACTGCAAGATCTAGTATGTAACCAAATACCACGTCCTGGATGTTCCTTTGGAGGGTTTCTTCAAGTACTCAGCTAGCAGGGCTTCTTCCATTTGTTCCAATCTAACAGTGTCCTTTGGTGGTGTGGAGTGTCACTTGTTATGAATACTGCACTAAAAGTGCAATTATAAATAAAAAAAAAAAAAGAAAAAAAAAGTATCAGGACCATACCTTCATATAGGACATCTAAGCTCTTCCAGCAAAAATGTAGAACAATCCAACTTGACATGAAAACTTATTGCTTTAGCATAACTGCCCATGTAGACAAGGTGCACCTCTCAGCAACATGAACTAGAACTTAATAGTTTTTCCTTAACTCTGTCTGTAACGCAGCAAGTACACAAACAAGCTTCCCGACCACTTATTCAGGGCTTCTCAGTAAAGAAAAAAACATTGCTAACCATAGGGGAAATGTAAAGCCTTACTGTTCATACGGAGGCTGTTGGGGGAGGGAAGGCACAGGAGAGCTGTAATGAACAACAGCAGAGAAACAAGATAAGCTCATAGATGTAATTAGTCTGTAGGTAAATAATTGTAAACCAGCCTACAGCCTTAGGGAGATCATGTTTCATTTAGACATTGAATGAGCTGAATGCATTAGCAAATCCATCTTTTAGCTGGCATAATTTATTCCTGCATGCGATTGAAATCCCTCATGCCCTTGAGGCAATGAGAAATTCTGATCGAAGTTTGTGGTTTTAAAACATTAAACTGAGGTAATGAACCTCAAGGAGCTGCATCTGACGCTTCCTGGTGTAAGGAAATATATGTATGATATGAAGGTTATGGTTTTACTCATGTTTAAACCCCTCCGATTCGATTATGACTCAATAAGCAATTCTGCCTGTCCTACCTGTTGGAAAAGAACTGCAAGATCTAGTATGTAACCAAATACCACGTCCTGGATGTTCCTTTGGAGGGTTTCTTCAAGTACTCAGCTAGCAGGGCTTCTTCCATTTGTTCCAATCTAACAGTGTCCTTTGGTGGTGTGGAGTGTCACTTGTTATGAATACTGCATGTTCCAAAGGAAGATGCTGAGGGAGGAATATACGCCCTACCAACATGCTTCTGAAAAACTCTCCAGTTGAGGACATCACACACAACTTTCTGCAAGCAATAAAAGCTAGGAAGATAAAAAGTCCCAATGCAGATCAGCTAAACTTCTTTAATCTCAAAGACCACTTATTTCTTAGAAGAGATTTCCCCCTAAAAATCAAAATATCTGGAATTACAGTAGATGATTGGTAACAGAAAATGGAGCATTCACCAAAGGTAAGAGATACTGCCTTTAGCTTCATTAATGCTCTACATTGTCTCTCTCTGCCCTCATGGTCTTTCCCCAGAGACTGAATTTAGCAATGCAAGTTGTGAAGGCACACTAGGTGCAAGCAAATTTTGCATCGTGGACAATGTGCAGAGGTGGCTGTGAAGGCTGTGGCTAGCAGAGGCACATTATATATGAGTAGTCCAACTCTGAGCTGACTTCAAACTTAAGATAACTCTCAGAGATGCTTTGACAATTTTATCCTCTGTGCTTTGGCAATAATTGTAAAACTTGTTGTTAGAGTAGGTCCTCAGCCAGGGAATAAAAAGAGTCCGCCCAGTGCTTTACTGAGAATATTTTAGAATTTGGCTTGTCTGTGCTGCAGTGGGCTCAAGCAGTTATCCTGATGAACAGACTGACTCGGTGCTCTCTGTGTGCCCAGGAAGAAAGGTGTTGTGTGATAAAGCTGTTAGGGAATTCTTTCAACTCTAAAGAGCTACACACCAAGGTGACTGTGACACCAAGGTCTTCCTTCAACTGATGTTTAAGCTTCATGTGCAAAAAATTCAGGTCTGTTTCCAATGGTCTGGGAACCTGCTAGATTAGGACCTCCATGCTGCTAAATCTGATGAAACAAAAGCAAAAATATGGAAAAAAAATCCAAGCCTTCTACCTACTTATCCATGATATCTCTTTAGCATATGCCACCATCTCAGTCTGCATTACTCTCTTTAATATAATTGAATATACTTCACTAAAAAGTAAGGGTGAGATGTGGAAAGATGCTGAGAACCCTTAACATATTGTCAACTGTAACAGTTTCCTGCTGTATTGATCTCCTTTGCTCTCTCTGAGCTGGACTTTTCTGTAGTCAATATTTTGAAATGTGCCGGCTTTGTGCCCCGAGCACGTTGGAGAAATTTCCATGACATAACTGCCTGCTTTCAAATCACTGGTTCGTGCATACAGTGTAGAGCAAGATGACCCTTGTCTAACACCTGTAAGGGCTGCGTCTAGGAACATTAAGGCTGACTGAAACCCACTTAGCTTTTGTGGTTTGTTGTTTACTACTTAAAGCTTTTCTTTTGTCTCAAAGCACACAGTGGTATTCTACAGCGTAGGCAGAGTATTCACAATTAAAACTTGGAGTTATTTTGACTTTGGTTATGTAACCAGTGTTATGGAAGGTAATGCAACTCCAAATACACAGTAAATACTTAAAATTGGGGCAGGTGTATGGATGCCAAAGGCACAGTTGCTATAGGACAGATGTATCCACTGACCAGACTCGCGTTAAAATGTGAGCAGTGCTTAGCCTGACAAATTGGGGATGACCCCAAACAGTTCTAGCTCCTTACTTTCAAGCACATGCTGGTGAATTCTCTGCTTGCAAAGCAAACTGAGCACCAAGTAATTTGCTCCAAGTGTTTTAAGAATAACTACCCAGCATTTTAGCCAGTATCCTCAGTTTGTATTTCTCCATGAAGGTACCATGACTGCTTAAAAGAATTCTTTCTATTTCTTTACAAAATGGAGCTCGACCATTGGAGGCAGACTTTCTCTCTGCAGAGAACGAAGTGGAGCTCTTGTTCCCTGAATACCCTGTATAGCACTCCCAGATCCCCAGCACCCATTTTCAAAGGAGCCTTTGATCTTTATTGAGGCTGCAATTAAAAAAAAATATTGATATCCGGTTTCCAAAAATTTGATTCTACAGTAAGTATTCTCCAGAAATACAGATTCAGAATTGAGTACTATAAGATGTATGCAATTGACTGTCACATAGCTGATATTCAGTTGTAGCTACCTGTGTCAGACGTAATACTATTAAAGAAGTTAATTGTAAAATAGTAATTAACTTGTTACTGAAGAATATTAACAAGAACAAATGCCTTGGAGCCTTTTTCCCTTCACCTATATCAGTTCTGAACCTTATATTTATCCCTTAGATCCCTTCCTGACTTGCAGTGAGATAAAAGGAAAATTGATTTTTTTCTCTCCATTTAGTAGTGAGTAAAATGACTGAATTTGTGTAGTGGCAGAAATCTAATGCCTAAATTACAGGTTGCTAAATTTCTCAGTCAAAGAACTTTTCCTCTTTTAATGTATACAATTGAAGTTAATATTTCATCTGAAAGTGATGGAAGTAAGAAAACACAAATCAAGCAGTATCTGGCCGATATTGCACCTATGTGCTGCATTGCACCGTATGAGCAGAAGAAACTTCTTCTGACAGTTTATTCCTTAAGAGTAGGATATATTTGGTCACATGGGATTTCCCTCTGTTTCTGGAAATCTCAAAAGCCTTGAAGTAAAAGCCAGGAACTGAGAAAAGCCCTTTTAAGAAGAAAATAATCAGGTACTTGGAAGAGTTAGTTGATCCCGATGACACTTTTAGGAGATGGAGACCAGGATGGAGAATCATTACTCTGAACTAGGCAAAAAGAAAGAAAACCCTTGTATGCAAATGTCACACATGGACCAGTGAAAGAAGCCAGTTAAATTCAAACTCAGTGGCAGGTTGTACAAAAGCTTTTAGTCTCCCTACATTTCCCAAAGCAGCCTCTCTTCCTGGAACAGCATGCTCAGGGTGGGAAAGACCTTTTATTTTGGGATCCTTTTTGTCTTGCCCGTACCACCAGAGCACATTAAGAGATTGTGTCTTCTCTTGGCCTCTCTTTTCACATAAATGGGAAGCCCTAGCTCTGCTTATCCCCTTCTTGCCTTTCCAGAAAGCCAACAAAAGAGTGTTTTCCCACCTTTTTTGAGGGGAAAATGGAGAAAATTTAGTGGTTAGCTGATAAAGTATATGCTTTACTGTTTATTGGTTTTGCTAATTGTATAAATGAGCAACTAGCTATCTCAACTAGCTATCTGACAGGAATTTGTGCATGCATCCAACTGTACAATGAAGGTTTTGGTTTTGTTTGTTTTGTTTTTTTTTTCTTCCTTTTAGAAAGACAAACTAAGATCTCTGGATTTTCCTGAACTGCAGTAAGGCAGAATTGCAAGAAAGTCTTTCTTCTCTGATCAGGCATAGAGAAAGAAGTCATCTAATCTAAAGGACTGCTGCTTGCTCAGGAATCTCATTACTGAGATCCCACATAAATCCCGTTAATTAAACCTCTGCCATGCCAAAATGGGCTGTCATATAGTCCCTCCGGAAGGTGAAAGGGTTATTGCTAAATCCTACACGGGAGTTGCACTTGGAATACGATTGCTGCGTCCGCTAGCCCTATCCATTGATTCTGACTAGCCAGGAGCACGCATAGGCAGTGCAGGAAGCAAGTGCCCTGCTGAGTTTGGTAAGCCATGCATCATCTGGATGTGCCCACAGACCAAACTTCGCGTTCTTAGTACTAGAGCGCAAAGGAGCTGGCAGCAAAAGCAACATGCTTGTTGTAGCACCAGGCTAAAAGGTATGTTTAAGGAAACAAAACATCAGGCAGCATAAAAGATTTAATAGGATAGGCTTTATCACAACAACTTTGACTTGTAGCAGAGGGCAGAGCTCCAGTTTTTGAAAACTGGACTTGCATAAGCAGCATCTGATCCCTTTTTTGCGTCCTGCAATGTGAGAAACAGCCCTGTGCTAATGGCTTGCATATCTTTTCAAATGAGTAAGTGCTAAAATCTGTGTCAAAGAAGGAGAGCAAAAAAAGGCAAGCCTCATTTCTTTCACAAATACTTTCAAAAAGAAATGGAAAAATATTTACGTAAAAAGAAGCACAAAACATGGACTAGATCAAAAGTAGGTGCATAACTAAAAAAGCTGAAGCGGCTCCTAGAGGAGAGGTAGTAAAAGATATTAGTGATTCAACAGCACTCATTCAAATAAACAGTAAATTTGTTCTACTGTGGCACCTCTTGCAGATAAACAAGGAGAAACATGGACAGAAAAAGAACCACGAGCAATAGCTGAGACTCTCATGGCATAGTAAATAGCCTGGTGTCCAAGAAGCTGTTGCCTTTCAGTAACTAGCTTGTCAGCTAGCCCCATCACATCGTAAGCCAAGAAATGGAAAATGAATTTCAGCTAAAGAACAGGGGAGAGCCCTGGGGAAAGTTCCAAGGGAAAATGCTGAAAGCTTGTAATGAGTCCTTTGATTTTTTTTACAGGTTTTAGAGAGCTCCAACAAAGCCTGAAACTAGGAAAATTGTCCAGACAAAATAGAATAAAATGTATGTTCTCCCCTAGAAAAGAAGAAAAAAATCCGAATTAACTTAAAGCAAATGCTAAGTTGTGACAAATCTCGGTAACTTGAATCTGAATTATCAGGAAAAGAAGAAAAAAAGTGGGAAATATTCAGAACCAACACTCAGAACACCTGGCATGGGAGTACTTAATTAGATGGCACATGTTCCGGATGAAGAAACAGTATCTCCATCCTACAGTGTCTGATTAAAAAATGTACATGTAAGAATGTAAAAAGCATACATTAAGACCAAAGCAGTTGCTTACCCCTTTTGAGGACTGTTGCACACCAGTCCTGGGCACACAGACAAGCAATGCTGCTTGCTACTGCTGTGCTGAGATTACCTTGGTATGCTTCCTTTAAGAAAAGAGGGGAAAAAAAGGGTGGAAAAAATAAGTTGTGACAAGTACAAGATCAAAATTGTGGCATAACTTTTTCTGTGATGCACGTTGCAATTAAATTCCCCTCCTGGATTTTCCACCTTACTTTCATTTATTTCCTCAGGAAAGTTACAGCTTGATCAAAACTAAGGTCTCTAGGCTGGAGTTTTTATACTTTCATTTGTTTAAATGGACGATGCTTATATCAGTTTCCATCTATGTAACCAGAGAATATTTTTCAAGTAATTGCTTACTAACACTGGAGCAAACGGTGTTTTGTTTTGCTTATTTTGTTTTTTTCTTAACAAAATGGAAGAAAATTCCAGTGCAAATCTGGAACCATTTGTGAAATGGAATTTGCAGCAAGAAAAGGTCATAAGCTGGTAATTGATTTTGCTGTGAAACAGAACAACTGTTAAGACATTGCTGTTCTCAGAGAAAAGGTTTGATATAGCGCAAGTAACAAGTCTTGAAGCAAAATAATCTTTTGATACCGTTGAACTGAAACAAAATGTTTTATGTTGATTTTTTTTTCCAGACAGAACTGTACAAGTGAAACAAAAGCCTTTTAAATTAGTGGCTTTGGATCAAAATCTGAGCTTCAGAGCAAGGTATACAAGAAATAAGGTTTTTTTTTCATAAAGAAAAATCTTTCTCTATACTTTTTTTATTCTTTATCAATTACTTTTTTTTTATTTCTACTGGGTTGGAAGTCTGGTTTGTGAACATTCTTTGTACGTTCCTTCTGCACCCTGGATAAAATATATTTATGTGTACGCGAGATAAAAAAAATACCTTGGCATAGCACAAGGTTGTCTTTTATTCTCTGTAATGTAACAACAAGCCAAATGCAAAACTGTGTTCTGGAATATGGACTGTTAAATTTCAGGCCTACCTCTGAACTTCAGTCTGTAAGTAAATGACATTTAGGAACAAGTTAGATCCTACTGGCAGATCATTTGTTGAAGCTTATTGGTATAGTATAGCTGATTAAAAGCAATGAATCTGCAGACTTCCAAGGGGCACAGCGTAAGGTGATAAATGAAAAGCAGAATAATTGAAGTGCCATTTTTTAGGGTAGCTCTGCAACATCAAATACTCTATTGTAGCTTTTGTACAAAGAAGAGGCGCAGAAAGGGCGCGAAACTGAAACATCAGCAACCATTATTGTAAGAAATGCTTTTACTTTTGTTTTATGGAAATGGATGAAAAAAAAAAAAAACGCAGTGTTCGTTCTTCAAGAAATTGGTAGAATGCTCCAGATTAGCTTCAGATTAGATCCATCAACTCTGAGACAAGCACTGGTTGTAAATTGATTTATTGTTGTAGCTTGACTCTACGCCTGTCTTTGTCCATCCGTTTCCATAATTCATTTAGTAGCTGAATGGCAGATAATGCCAAGTAGTTTGAGGGGATTTTTGAATTCCGAAAGTCTTTCGGGTGCAATCAGGAATTCCACCCTGTGTGGAAGCGGAATGACTCAACAGAAAAAAAAAATCACACTGTTGCTGACCTAAATCATTCAGCAGCTGCAAATCTATGTGGTTCATGGGGAGAGATCAAACCAGCCAGATCTGCATGCTGCACCACTATAAACCGGGTTTGCTCAGGCTCATCTGGCAACACAGGACTTTAAGTGGCCATTTCCCCTCTCGCCAGGTATTTGTAATGCAAGTTTGTGCCATGGAACCGAAAGGCCACCAACAGGGTTTTCCCATGATGGAGACATGTGCCAAAGCTTCTCGTCACTTTAATATATGTTACGGTAGGAGTCAAAAAACAGCAGGGTGATCTTGGAGGAAAGATTTTCAAGGGAAATCAGAATTGCAGTGCTCAAAAACTCCTTTGCTGGGTTGATCTTCACTGTTTGGGCTCTCCATGTGGGTGTGCATGTGCACATGCATGTGCATGCTGCCCAAAGCCAGTGAAACTCATCTCTGCGCAAGAGGAATGAGAACGGAAACACCAGCTGATGTTCTCCTGCTTCTGCAATGCCAGTGCATATATGCATATATCACAGTGTCATCTGCCATCAGTTACGGCCAAGGGGTTTGCATTTTTAAAAACATTGTTGCAGTTCATGTTATTTAAAGCTTTTTAAGCTTCCTCTCTCAATTTATTCATTTACCAATTAACACATTGCAGTTGGTGTGCCTCAGCTTTCCACATGATCTGAGACATGAAGTAATAAGTAGGCAAGACTTACAGTATTTGTATGGATTGTCCTAACAATGTAAGGGCCTTTGGCCTCTCTTGTAAAGAAATTGGCTGTGTGGGGAGATTGGCCTAGGACTGCAAAGGAAATCAACAGTGATCATTATTTCTTCCAGCCCTCTTATCAGGTTGGTTGATGAGCGTACTTAGAAATCACAAATACCAAGTCCTTGCAGACACCTCAGGTGTAGCACTGTGAGCTCAGATTAGGCTTCTCCTTGATTTCACAGCAGTGAATCATCTTTGTGCAAACCAGAAACATCTGGTTTAGTGCTGGGAAAGATAAACTGATTTGCAGCCCTATAGTCAGTGGAAGAACTGGCAGTAAAGCTTATTGATGTTTGTATATGAGCTTAAAGCCTAAATGACTTTGCCATTCTTAGTAGATAACTTTATTCCTGTTGTTGAGTGTTCATCGTAATGTTTGTCTATATCTCCTGTTGAAATGCAGTGTGGTTTATATGACCATAGAATGATAATGTGTACTTTTTTTTTTGTAAATACTTGTTATGAATGAGAGGATTACATACTGTATTAGTCTTCTGAGTAGATTGGTACATATTAAGCTTTTTTTGGTAGAAAATTGTACTCTTTTTCCTTAAATTCTATAATATTTTTAGACCTGATGTCCAGCTGCAGCCCAAACACACAGAATAAGTATCCGGAAATGCTAAGGTTGATCTTCTGTCTGCATGACAGCCATCACTTTGCTTTCTGCTGAGGAAAAAAATATTATGGAAGTTTAGAAATATAAATTGAGTGACTAATTATCAGTCTCTCTGATAATATACAGGAACTCTATGATCTTTAATTTGTTTTTTGAATCATTCACTACCTACTATTACATTAGTGTT
Source organism: Tinamus guttatus (assembly GCF_000705375.1). Next base: position 21,258 of record NW_010588219.1, on the reverse strand, counting down.
TTTGTAAGTGGCAGTTATGAACACTCGGGTAGGCTGGAGAACTGGAGGTCTTTTTAGTGCTTTTAAAAGACTTTTCACTCTGAAAGCAGAAAAAAAAATATCCCTGCTGATTTAGGGCACTGCATAATATGTTTCTGCACACCTTTGGCAAGATGATGAGGGGCACTGAATTCACTAACACTGATTGCTCACACAGATATCCAGCAATTGTGAACTGCCAATTAACCCTTCAGTGAGTGTGCGCTGTGTAACCCTTCAGTGAGTATACTTCAGTAAGTATAAACTGGCTATAAATACCACATCCTAAGAGTGCAAGGGTTGAATGCTAGTCAAGTGAGACCCTAATTAGCTAGTTCCCTTTATAAGTAAAAAAGAAAGAACCTATAAGCATAACGATACCTGGCTGGCTATATTGGCAGTGTTAACTGCAAACAACCTCACAAGGATATTTTGTGAAGCATAAGCTTGTGTTGTGACCCAAGAAGTAATTAAGCACTATAAATAAAGCTCTTATTGCACCTCTGATATATAAGGAAGTGGAAGCTAGTCATTGGCAGCTGTGAATTCTTACCCAATTGGCAATGCAAACACTTTTTTTAATAGAGTTGTTTATAGAAGATTAATCTAAAATGAAGAGTCACAGTGCCATCTAGAGACTCCACAGGGATTTTTGAACATCTTTCAGATCTGATTTTAGAAGAACAGAGAAATTTTTGGATGGGATATTTAGGTTTAATATATTATTTCTCAAGAACAGTGCTTTTTACTGAAAGAGTGGTTTCCTTTGTTGTTATTGTTGCACAATTTTGAGTATGGAGCCATAATTTCCCTTTGTTCTGTGCTCTCGCTTAAATGTAAAATATGAAAATGCAAAGAAGACGTGCAACGAGAGGAAAACAGTGCAAGAAAACCCAACCCCTGAAATATTTTCACACCTGAATTGTGGCTGTTTATAAAACAGGCCACAGGTGCAGGGGGCCCTGTGCACTTGCAATGCAATCCCTTTGAACTTCTAGGCTAACGTAGCTAGCATGTGTTTTCCCCTCTCTGTGCATCTGGGAGGAAGGCTCAGGTAGGAAGTAACTTATTTTTCTAGCCTTCTCTGTAAGAGTTATGTGGGAAATGTGCCTGCTTGGTGTTGGCCAACATACTGTTTGAGGCATGTTGCTTCACTGCTGTTCCCAAGAAGCGAATGCTGGAGGCAGGCAGCAGAACCTGGGACTTGGGGTTCCTGCTCCATAATCTGTGGGGACAAATGCTAGGCAAAATCCACCAGATGGATTGAGAGAGATAATCTTGGATGAGCAATGGCAAGTAGTTTTATATATATACACATGTATATATATATGTATATATGTGTGTGTGTATGTATATATGTATATATACAGTGTAAAAACTCAAGAGATTAGATTAACATCCTGTAATGACAAGAAACTAATCTGGCTTTGTCGAGCCCTGCAAATTGTCCACTTGAACTATTGCCCGCAGCTGTGATGGGAAGTCAGGAGTTGGGCAGCAGCTTCAGGGGTCATTTCTTCAGGATTGGCAGTCCTGTACTCTCTGCCCTGCTCAGCCTCTGTAGAGCTACTTCAAACCTAAGATGATACTCTCCTCCTTTCCCTGGTTTGTTACTTAACATGAGATGTTTGAATACGTATGTATGGTTTTCTTTGGGTACCTTGCAAGTTTAAACTCTTGCAAAGTACTTGCTCCTGTGAGGAGCGCAGCCAGGATGCTTAGGTATCATGGTCTGACTTTGCTGCTTGGTTTTGGTTTAGTGAAAGGGTTTTCACTTCTCTTTC
>NW_010588219.1:0-19441 GCF_000705375.1 Tinamus guttatus | reverse complement strand
AGAGAGATGGCTGTGCTGTGGGGAGAGGTTCCATGTGCAGCTGGGATCTCCTGGTGATGGCCGTGAGCAGGGAGCCTTCATGTTAGTGGTACTGTATTAGCTGAAACAAGCTGAGTGAGATGTTATATTATGAAAGATCTGGAAGAAACCTATGGTGCTCCTTTTAGTTTGACACAGAAATTTGTTGATCCACTTCAATGTGAAAAATCAGCATAACAGGCCTTCCTTATTTTGGGGGGTCAAGCCGTAATTCCAAGCTGAAATAATATGCCCAGCACACAGTAAAGAGCTAGGTCTGTGTAAATGAAGGGTCTAATTGGGCTATCTTAGAGGTTGTACAAGAAACAACATCTACTTGAAAGCTTGCTGATAGCTCTGTTAAAAAATGCCTTCTAATGATCTTCACATTTGCAAGAATACCTCTTTTAAAAGCTGGCTTAGCTGTAAAACTGTATGCTTGACTTGTACTGTGATAGTCACATTCAGGGCTAGTCCTTTTGGCTGGATTCTGGATGGGTTTGGATTTAGATGGCTTAGTTTATCAGGTTTGAAAGTTCATTTTGTATGTGTAGGTTAGTATTCTCTATGTGATTATATATTTTTATTCTTTCCAAAGGAAAATGGAAATGTTCATGTTGTTCGTTTATTATTCCTGCTTCCATGTTCATAATTTGTTTAACCAGTGCAATAGAGTTATTTTCAGGGACATCAAATCAGAGAATCATTTCACACAGCTTTCATGCTGTGTGATGGAGCATTTGGGTTTGAATATTAATTTCACGGTAGCAACAGTAGCAGTAGGAGGCTTTATCTGCCAAGGGGGAGTCAAAATGAATCAGGACTGAGAACTTTATGAGTAAGAGCTGGTGAGTTGTAGCTGTGCTGCTGGAGCTCATGTCCTTTTTTCTCCCCCAATTTACAAATCAAAGGGCAGAAAACATGACCCTTCCTGTTCAGCGATTCAAAACTAAGCATGCTGTAATGTTCTTACTGAATCATGACTGAATGATATGCTCAAAAAAAAAGAAAAAACCCCAAAAGAACAGGGGAGAATGAAGTAGCTTCTATATCTACAACACCTTATTTTGGCAGAAGTTGGTCTAGTTTCGTAAAAGCAAATCTAATTCTTTGCTAACAGAAGAACAGGTAGGATGTGGGGAGAATGCTCTGCACTGAGAGGTGGAGGAGGCTTCACAGGTAAGTAGTACAGAAATAGATTTTTGCAGTGTAGATTACGCCTATACGAAACTCATAGTTTTAATTTTTCATATGTCTCTCTCGCATTATGTGATGTATGATCAATCCCCATCCATTTGTCTTTCAATAAGCTATGGTTGAAGTATCTTTATATGTTTATCTGCATGTTATTCTCTTCAGCACTCATTTGTGTTTTAAGGAAAGATTTGGATTTTGTACCACTCAGACCCTTCCAGTATCATAAAGCACGTGATTTCTGAAAGCTTCTTGTCCTTTAGTTCCAGTGATTCCATGTCTCTTGGGTTTCTTTTTACTCCTCAGAACGCTTCTGTAGCTCTTGAGAGAGTCTCTTCATTGCTTTCTAGCTTTTTTGAAGAACCCTAACAGATTCTACATTTGAGGTCTCTGTTTCTATCTAGTTATAGCTGCAGCTGCTAAAGCATCTACAAGTTTTTAACAACTTGTTCCTATCTTCATAGTTTAATTTTTTTTCTAATCTAAAATGCCTGGTGTATTTTCTGGAATATTTGACCATAAGATAGGATCAGATAATATCCAGTCTTCCTTACATCATTCCTCCCCTCATCTTCTCCATCACAGAGTGCAAAGAGAGACACGTGGGGCATCTCTAGGCTGCTATACTCAGATTTCATCTAAAATTTACCGGTTCTTTCTCTCTGCCAACACTGAGGCATGTCCTTTCCTGACCATCTTCACAGTAAAACCTTTTTCTTATTGTAGATATCCTTTAATAGTATTTATTCTGTTTTTTAACAAAAATGCTTTTCTCCTTGCTTATACTTCCTTTTTCTGCATACTTGCTACTGACCATTGCCAGAGGTCTAATCTATAGATGGCTTTTGGTTTAACCACAGTGGGTAGTTCTTAAGTTTTCTTTGTTTTTAACAAGTGTGCTCTTGCTGTTCTGTTATGTCCCACAAATACTGCTGTAAAGGGTCCTCTGAACATAACGTTTAGACCCCTTGCTTGAAGATATGCATTAAAGGCAAGGCTCTGCATGAACTAATCTTATGAGTGCAACCATCAGCACACTAAGACAAGCATTTCTTCCAAAGTGGGAAGATATAATTGCAATGTATGCAGTTATCTAGTCAGGACAGCAGCAATTTACTGACCAGGAGATTATAAGTAAGAATAAACAGCACCGTTTTACACTAAGAACCTCAATTTCAGTTATCCTTGGAACCTGGGAAGGGAGCAGGCAGGGCAGGATGCCACTGTTGAGGAATGACAGCACATTACAGTGGTCAGACTCTCGTGTTCAAGTAATAAGACAGAAGCTACAAAAGAGACTTTTACAGTGAAGGTATTTAGGGCAAAATATGTAGCATGAGTATAGAGATGTGGTCAATTGTAAATGTGTTTTGCCACCTCTCGCTTTTAATAGCACCTTTCTTAAGAGGAAGGAAGTACGTTCAAGACACTAATGTGAATTGAGTTCTTATTGCATTTCCTGAAATATTTTGTGAGAGATTGTTGCCTGAGGGTACTTATTACAAAGATCTGAGCCTTTTAGGATGGATTGAATGAATTCATGAACTTCAAGAATATTTCATTTGTTTGTTTTTCTCTACTAATGGGGTTTCACTTAAGTCTATAACACCTGGATGTATTTCAGGTCAGGCTGAACTGCTTCACTGCATTTGCTCTGCAGCTGAAGTTCTCTCATGTAACTGGGATTCCCCATCCCTCCAGTGTCTGTTCTCCCCTGTCTGGACTAAGCCTCTTGGGAGGCACCATGGTCTCTCTGAGGGGACAGTCTGAACCGCCAGTTTCTTCAATTTAAAAGTATTGAAAATTCTTATGTCAATGAAAAAATATTTTTCCTCTCTCCGTTTTTTTTTTTCCAAGGACTACATTAACCAAAATGGAAAAAAAAAAAAAAAAAAGAGAAAGAAATATTATAATGCTAGGGATGATTGAGTGATTGGGAACCCTGATCACTGGGTTGCTATGTGAAAATGAAAATGCTATTTTACGACTATATCTTACAACTGATTTTTAGCAAAATTCTGCATAATTTCAAGACAAACAAAACTACATATGCTTATACATATTCATATGTTTTTATGGTTGTGTAACTTTTTAAAAATTTGATTCTATAATTTTTAATTCCAATTTTGGCAAAGTGAAGTTTGCATTTTTGAAGGATCACCTACAATTAACTTATATTTTAAAAATCAGATAATATGTAAAGAGGGTTATAAATCAGGCTTTTTTCATCCTAGGTTTACATTTGACTAACATGCAACTGTAAAAAACAAAAGCATAAAAATCTGAAGCGATATGAGTTAATATTGCTCTAAATGCAATTCATAAGTAATAAATACACCAGTTAAATTTTCTTCTTAAATTTTCCCTACCACTATTTCTGGTCAGGCTGCAAATGGCCCACCTTTAGCTTCCTCTTTTATTCCCTGCTTTGGCAGTTTTCAAGTTTCATTGACACTTTTTTTTTTATGTGTCTTTTAACTGTATCTTTTTATTTAAACCTCATCAGGGTAGATCATTTCCTGTCCACTCAACATCTCACAGTGTTAATCAACCTAGTGTTCCTCAGCTTTCCCTTTTTTACAAAGATCAGTATTAGGAGCTCTGTTGTGTTAGAGATGCTGCCAGTATGGGGGGGTAGAATCAAAGCTCAGATGTTCATGATGTATAGAGGTACTACTGCAAAAAAAATTCCCATTCAGTTTTATACTAACAGAAACAAAACCTGAAAATGGTAAAGGCAGCAATATGGCAGAAAAATAGTCAACCAGGATGTGCTCCATTAGCGGCTCTTTTATATAATAAATAGTAGCAAACTGTTTTGCGCTTCCAGTCAAAAGACTTGTTCAGTTGTTGGCATCAAATTTAGAGAAGCAGGAGCTAAATACAGAGAAAAGCAAAGAGAACAAATTCAGGGTTAGAAAGCATGACTTGTGAGGATGGACTGAATTAAGTGTTTGCATTTAGTTAAGTAAGCAGAAGACCAACTGGAGGATGTATGCGTTTTTAAATATAAGAGATACTAGGGAGGAATAGTTTGATGTTTTTTTCTTCCTAGGCTGTTTGCCACAAGTTGCACCGAGCCTGCCACAGTCTTTTGCTTCTGCATCCTGAAGCCCGAGCGTCACAAGCAGTCCTCAGCGTGAATTAGGGTAGCTTCCAACTATGTCACCACAGTGAGCACAGCTGATTTGAGAACCAGGCGTGGGTGAGAAATGAGAAATGGCTCACCCACTGATGGCTGGGAATGCAGCGACTTCCTAGAAGGGGCTTCTCTGCCATGAGCAGAAGCCCAGGTTCTGTCTGAATGCGCAGAAGTTATTATGCCAAGCAGCATCCTGAATCTGCTGAGAAAGATTCTGCTCCTGTCATGTAGGTTTGCCCCTTTTGGTTTTTCTCCTATTGCAATGAGACCCTCTCAGACAGTCTAGCTGTTTTTGTTAGGGGTGTCGAAACCCAAGTGTTGTTCTCTTTGTGTATTTCCCTTACCCATAAACTGAAATATGCACAGAATTCATTGTGGTTAGTATCTTCAGCTCTTACTGCTGATCATTCTTCACACAGCTGGGTTGTGCAAGCTTGTGTAAGCCAGAAATACTTGTTAAATTTGTTAAGCCAGTAGGACTTGTTAGGAAAACACTTGGCCTGAGTTTATAGCCAAATATGGTCCAGGAGGATAGGCTGTTACAGCACCCCTGCACACATTGTAAAGACTCAGTGTCGTGGCGTGGCTGACAAGGCCAGCTCTCTGTGGCTTTGGTTTCCATCAGCGAGTATCCTAGGCTTGAGCCTGAAAGTCCTGTCTTGTGCTTGTCTGAGCTTTGCATTTTTGCCCTGGACTAGCCCACGGGTGCCAAAGCAAAGCATAAATATATATGTATACGTGCAAGAGACAGTGCTAGAGTATCTACATCTGGTCAGTGAAGCATGTCTGTGGTTTAGGCAGTGGTAGATCAGATAGTGCGTATATAATTCTCTTTTTTCCTCCTGTGCATTTTTTCTGTTGTATATAACTACGATTTTGTCTTTTAAGCAAGCCCCCTAGTCTCAAATCTGCCTAAATACTACAGATGAGTATTGTAAAGTAAAAGGATCATATTAGCCCCAGGTGATTCTCCTTTGGATGTGTGGAGGTGCTGTAGAAACATACTGCCTTGATATATCCCTTAAAGACTCAGATCTACCCGAGATGGGTTTGCTTTATGCACAGTCAACTAAAACAATGTTTTCTGTGTTCAACGTTCTGTGTTTTAAAATTAGAACTTCTTGGAAATAAACTTTTAGTTTCTTTGTTTGAATAAAAAATAGGAAACCTCAAAAGGAACAGAAAATATATGCAGTATGCTTGACTGCAAGCTTACAGTCAATTCCCTTTCCATAGAATCACCTATCTAGAAGTTCGAAGAGACCTCTAGAGATCATCTAGTCCAGCCCACCTGCACAAGCAGCATCACCCAGACCACATTCCTCAGCATCACATCCAGGCAGGTTTTGGGTAACTCCAGAGAAGGACATTCTGCAACCTCCACAAAAGTCAAGAAGTTTTTCCCTCAAATTCAGGTGGAACTTCCTGTGCTTCAGCTTGTAGCCGTTGCCTCTTGCCCTATTGCTGGTGACCCCCACGGAGAGTTTGCCCCCCTACTCTTGACACTCTCCTTTAAGGTATTTGTACACATTGGTAAGATCCCGTCTCAGCCTTCTCTTCTTTAGGCTTAACAGGCCCAGCTTTCTGAGCCTCTCCCCCTAGGGCAGATGTCCCAGTCCCCTGATGGTCTTTGTAGCTCTGTGCTGGACTCTCTGCAGTAGCTCCATGTCCTTCTTCGATCCCAGAACTGGATAATCTAATATAATTAGATTATCATCTAATTATGCTTCCTAATGGGAAGGACTTGTAAAGCCATGCTCTTAGCTTAACAAAAGCGAACTTTAATCCTGCCGTGTAAAACACATCATTGCCCCTACCTCCAACCAAAAGAAATAGATCAGAAATGGGACCATGCTTATGAACAAACTGAGTGTATTGCACAAAGCAGATCATCCGACTAGTGGTTAAGGCAATTTCTTCCTTTTCTAACAGGAACCTACTGTGATGATTGCTAAATCTGAGTTGTGTCTGAAGTTTAACGAAGATGACTATGTAACTGCATGCCACTAAGAAAATCTCATGGCCCCAGATTCTTACTCAGAGCTGTGCTTAATCAGAGTTCTTTTTATTTTCTCTTGGAAAGCAAAACTAAAGTGTTTCTAGAGAGTAGAGGAGAAAAGACTTGTTTCTGTAGTGCGGAATAGCCAAAAAGGTACATAAATATAGCCAGAAAAGGAAACCATCCCCAGAAAAGGGAACTGCTATTGTCCTTGTACTTCTCTTGAAAAAAAGTTTGTGGTTTCACCTTCAATTTTCTGCATGCAGCACAGAAACTAATTCTCTAACAAACAGGTTTAGGAGCTAGCTTCCTGAGACACAGTGGTAGCAAATCATCACTAACTAGTGCTACTTCAGGTACCATTGGTATTCTGGCTACTCTCGGACTGCCACTCCAGAAGGGCATGGGTCTCCCCTTACAAATCCAGTGTCATATCTGCCAGCCTTGTGCGTCAGGCAGGTGTCCCAGGCCCTCTTTCAGGCACACAAATCCCACTCACAACCTTTTAGAGATGGTTCGGTACAGCAGATTTCAGACTTGGAAACTAAGAAGATTGAGCAAAATATTATCAATATGCATTGATAATATTTTGAATACAGTTGAATACCAACCTCAAAATCTGTCATTTTCCTCAGTTAAGTAAGATTGCTGTGATACTGTTTGATCTCCATAATGTATTAAACACTTTCCAGCTCTTGAAATAAGCAAGGAGGTTGCATGTATCATGATCACGGCTGATTATAACTATCTTTTGCTGTAATTCAATTATTTATTAGCAAGTCTACTACCATGAATCACTGTTCATTCCAGTGCCTTTTGCTTGCACTAATGCCTTCTCCCAGTTTTGCTGACTATTTTGCTGACTATTTTGCTGTCCTTATTCCATTCTCCTTAAAAGCTTTTCTCTATTTGGAGCACTGAACTGTTTAACCACAGGCTAACTTCCTTCTCCCTCTAACTTGAGTTTTGCCTCTTCGTTCTCATCAAAATCCCTTTATTTAACCTCTCCTTTATATTCCAATTCTGCTTCAGCATCTTTTCACTTTTTTGGGCTCCACTTCTTCTCCCCTTTCAACTCTTTCAGGATCCTTCGTGTTGCTCATTTGTTTCATTTCCTGTTCTGCCCCTCCTGCTCTGCTGCTGGGTTTTTGCTGCTGCTCCCCACAGAATCGGCTTTCCACCACGTTCTCTTCCTATTGTACTTCCTGACACTGGTGGGTTTCCTCCACCCAAACCCACCCACTTTCCTTTGCCAAATGTCCTCTGCTTGCCTTTTTTAGTGTTGTCTCAAATCTTGTCACCTTTTCAGCAAAGCTACTTCAAGGCTTCTGAGGTAAATGAGCCTGAAGTGTGATGACTTAAGAACTGGCTGCCGATATTGCATCTGCCATGGGAAGGAAAAGGCAAGAGGAGAGCAAGGATGAATTTACTGCTCCTAATATTGCTGAGGAGGAGGGTGGTCAGGCTGCCCGTGGTGTTTGCTGCTGAAAGGAGTTGCCAACCCTCATTTCTCTTTGAGTCCTTTCTCAAGGGTTTCTTGTCATCAGAGGAGTGCTCTACTAAGCAGTCAGGAGATGAAACGTGGCTGCCATTGCCATTTGCGTAACTTTAAGATTTAAGCCTGCAAGATCTACTGAATTTACTTCTATTTTTTGGCCTGTTCCCAGCTAATGAGGTCTTTAGGAAAGCTGTGAAGAACGTGTAATCATCACATTCCTGAAAGAGAAGCTTGTTGCTGTTTCCTACTTGCTTTCCTTTCAGCGTGGAGGAGAACCTGCCTGAAGCGGGCCAGCATAAAGCAGCGGCTGCTGTTCCTTCTTAGAGCTGGGCTTCTGGCTGAATCACTCACCTTAAGCTGCCTCAGAGAAACTTGGTACAGACAAGGTACAGACGAGGTACAGACAAAAGCCCCAAACAGTTTTTATCTATAGAAAAATACAGCTGTATTTGAACATGAAGAATCATTACCACTTGTTGTTAGAAACACTTGCAAGATGAGGAGGGATCATTTCCTCCCTGGACATGGGGAGTTGTTTTATTGGTAATCTATGAATACAGATGATAATTTATGGTAATCTGTGATTACTGTAGTAGAAAACAGATTTAACTTCCCTTCAGACATGCCATTTTTAGCAATTTCTCTTTTAGGCGAATCTTTCTTCTAACTCCCAAAGTTCTTTGACTCCAAGCCATATCTATTTGCTTTACAACCAATTTATCTAAGATGTCATCTGAACACGCTGTTAGTATGATATATGATTAACTTCCAGATAAAAGCAAATATGTTAATATGTTCACATATGAATTTTGTGTGTAGGAAGTTGTAAGGGTAAGTGTATTTGAAAGTTATTGCCTGATGTGCAACCTAATGCATAGCCATCCTTGTTATGCTGCTGCTTTTTATTTAGTGATTATTTACTGGCTTTCTTCCATAGGATGTTTTTCCCACTCTATGACTCGGATGCCAGTGGTCACAATTCTTCATTATAATCCCTGTGTAGTTGTACACCTCATTTTGCTGAAAGCTGTTTAAACAGAGAATCTCAAGGTCTGTTTTGGAACATTGGGGACAGTTATTTTGTTTAGACTTCAGAGATGTAATTTAGAAAAATAAAAAAAGAGAGTTCCTTGATATCCTATGCAACCTTGATTTGTTCCTGTAGCACAGTCCAGGCTGTGGCATTAGTGAAGCAGATTTCATATGGAAAAATAATATAGTCATATATTTGACCTTCTTTGACCATTACAGCAGATCCTTTATTATATGGCGTTTTCATAAAGAGAGGAGAATTAAGATTTTGCTGGCAGTGTAACATCTCTTAATTGCTGGGTTTGGCGGAGCTTTTCTTAAATGGGGGAAGGATTTGTTTAATTAAAAAAAAAAGGAAAAAATATATATAATCTTTCCTTAGCTTGTGTGTGCGTCATCAGCAGGACTGGATACTGGAATGTCAACATATCAGTCCAGTGCCCCTGGCATAATGAGCTAAGCAGCTGCAATGGTGTCAGATTGGTAAACTGAAATTGCAGGGGCTCATTGGCCATGGGCCAGGGAATGTTACTGACACTGTTTAGCAACAGGGAAATTATGAAATTTCCTGATAACTTTGTAGCGCAGGGAGATTTGGTACTGGGTATCAGAGCTGAGGGGTTAATGTGCAAAGTGCACATTTGGAAATCAGGAAGACCCATGCCAATGTCAGCACTGGTGACTCTGGTCTCCGTTGTGGCCTCAGAAGTAAGCTCTGCTGCGCAGTCCCAAATCCATGGCTCCTCTCAAGGACTTGACTCTCCTGCCATCTCTGTCCCTGTCTTTTCCCACCTGAACCCAAACCACAATCACTCTGATCTATCAGTGTTTATTTTCTTCTTCTGATCCTCTGCTTCCAACAGGGAAAGTCTTAAATGGCTGGGATAGCATTTCCCTTGAAGTATTTCCTCCATCAGGGCACAGCAGCAGTTTTACACATGGCTGTATCTATCCTTCTGGAATTGACAGTATTTTCCCAGGGCTGGCAAAGGGCAGGATCTGACCCTCTTCTCCTTCCTGCTACCTTTTCACATCATGGTACAGTGGCTTCTTGATAAAAAAGCTGTACTTTTAAAATAACAGGCAGGAGGAAGGAATTCCCTGTTTGGAAAAATTATCATTCTCAAATATTGCTGTCTAACTTTCCCTGAAACTTGAAAAATAAGTAAATCTATGCTCCTCATCCCCACCCCCACATAAACCCCTTCTAAAAGGTGTGTTAGAAGGTGAACCTGCCAAGAAAAATAATGAAACAAGTGACTTTTTTTTTCAAATTAGTGACCCTGTGTGAAAGACTTTGAGCAACTTTAAATGTCAACTCTATTGTTACAATGTGGAGGAGAAAAAAAAAAAAAGAAGAACCCTCCTTTGATGTGGACTGTGACCAGTGGAGAAAAACCATTTCCCTTTTCCTTCCTCATTGCATTCATGGCCTTTTAGTACAGACCATTAGCTGACTTACTGAAAGGTCAGTAGTAGCAATACAGATGAACTCACGTCTGTAGTTAGCACTTCCAACTTGGATTATCTCGAGATACCTGCATTTAGAATAAGTCTTCTAATGCCAGGCTTCTGACCTGGATTTGGTTTGAAAGCCAAGAGAACTTGATTTTATTTGTCCATGGAGTTCCCATTTTTTCACGGGAAGATAACAAGAACAACTTGTGAAGAACTGCTGTCCAAGAAAGGAAAGAACGGTAGCTATTTAATACGAGAGAGTGAAACTGTAGCGGGAGCCTTGTGTCTGTGTGTTTTGTAAGTACTCTAACATTATTTTTAATAAGTTTTAAAATAGATGCCAAGACAAGAGTTCAACTTTCCTACTCTTCACACTTCTTCCCTAGTATTAAAAGACTCAACATATGTGTGCATGTCTTCCACCAATGCTTTTTGCCTTAGACTTTCTTTACAGTGTACAGAGGAGGATGGTGTTTGCAAAAGACAGTTTATAAAACAGAGGATGGACAAATCATTCTCTGCTAAGGCTGGTGTCTCTTTGCAGACAAGAAAGGGAGCTCGAGAAAATAGCTTAGTCTGACAAAAAACAGTGATAAGAACATTACTCAAAGCTGACAGGTATTGTATTTGTAATAATGAGTAAGTAACATTTTAGCAGCATTTAGGCACTTAAAACATTTCATGGTAGGATATGAAACAGTTCCTTCTTCATATGCTTTTTGACTTCATATCCTTACGACTATTTAATGAAAGGTTTACCTCGTGCTTGTATGGAAGTTTATCTGTAGCAAGAAGATAAACTGAGACAGAAAGCTATATATCCTCCTGTCCAAATTCATATGACAAGCCTATGAACAAGCTGGTCATAGAAAACTAGTATTTATAATCCTTAATTTTATTCACTGAGGTTAAAAATGTATGTTTTTCTTGTTCTATGTTTTACATTTTTCATATATAATGACCTGTTCCTAAAGTGTTCAAAGTTTATAAAACAGTATGTCTGTTGAGTCATTTTTTTGTCTGACCATGTTTCACATTCATCTTTAGCGTGCCTGTATTTGAGTGTGACATGAAATTTTTTAACACATCTAATTATCAAAAATATCACAATATGTTCTGATGAGTAATCAAAATCTCATGGCTTTTGGTACAAATCAGAAGACAGAAAGAAAAATGGAGGGAGAAATGCAGTGCTATAGGGCTTGTGGACAGGAGGAGGACTATTGTAGGGAGAGAAATAGCAAGTAGGGACAAACGGAGACTGCGGTGAAAAGCATGGGTAAGAAATGAAAATACTCCTCACTGACATGGGAGGAGGGTTACTGGACTCTTATTAAAAGTGTAGTTGATGAGGGATTGGAAGGGTACTTAAGTGTCATTAGTTTAATCTACTTACGCAAAAGAGGGCACACGCACAGTGTGTGGTGAGCAGACGCCAGCCTACGCTGCCCATACTCTGTGCTCACATAAAGCTTAAGCTTGGTGCCACCCTATGGCAGGTGTTGCTTTTGTGCTTGTTTGATTGCTTTTTCTTCTGCAATGTAGATGTGCAATGTGGCAGCTTGCAGGTGTTGTTTATCTGTCTAGGATGTTCTGGGCAGACATATGGAAAACCATGCGACTTCCAGTATGACTCCTGCTAGCCTCCCTAGGTTTTCAGTGTTATGGGAAGTCAGTGTATTTATGATGTGTTGGCTTTAGCTTGTGCATTAAAATATTCATTTTAGCTGAACAGTAGAGATAGAAGCAATGTTGCAGATGTAATAACTTTTGAAGCAGAGGTATGTTAGCCCTGTTCACAGTGTGAAAAGAGTGTGTGATGGCTAGCTGAACCTAGTCTGCTGTCTCAGACACAACCAGCTTGTGGCTCCCCTTCCTTCAGCACTGCTGGAGATTTTGCAGCTCTCAATCGTGCATGTGCCACCCCTTTGCCTGCAACTTATTCCCACGTTGAGATATTCACAAAGTAGTTTCCAGTGTAGTGAAGCAACTCTGCTGATGGTGAGCAAGGACGTTAACACCCTACAGGAGCAAGGATTCTCTTCTTTTACTAGGCACCTCACAGTGGAGTCCTAGTCTCTTGTGTTTTCTTACTATCCCAGAACAAGCAATACCCGAAGCATTTTCATTGCTCTGACTCACCAGAACTCTTTATTCTCGCTGTAGTAGTGCAGAGCACCTGGGAAACTGGAGAAATGCTCAGGCAGTTAGCTCATGTGGAGGCCCATAAACCAGGTGGGCATGGTTAAGCAGCATCCCTGCTAAGTGACGTGCGATGGTTGTGGATCGAGCACGGCACTTTTAGCTATGTCTGCTATAACTGTCCTAACTCTGCAGGGCAAAAAAAAGAGAGATGGGCATTGGTTTTAAAGTTAAGCAGATCTAAACAGGGGTGTGCAGAAGATTAAATCTCTGGTAGGTATGATAAAGTAATAGTTCAGTTTCTGAGGCTTAAGACCACCCATAAGTAATTTTAGTAAATGGTCAAACATATATAGTAGGATCTGAAGTATTTTGAAGGCTCTAGTGAATGAATGCATGCTCAAAGTTCAAAACGACATTATTTCATGACAGTCTTGAAAGACAAATAATTATAAAATGTCCCTAGGCACAATTTGTATGCTCTTAGTGGAAAATATCTTTTTGGATACACATTAAAGAGCTGGTGAGTTTTCATTTTTGTTAAAGTAGGATGTAAGCTTGCCACTGACTTTGTTTCTTAAGTGTCCCACTGAGTAGTTAAATGTCTGAGTATTTTCTAACATAGCTGTTTTTACAAATGATGTTCTGGTATGTAGTTGATGGTATTTAGCACTACACATTCCTGAGATTTGTTTATTTGGCTTCAATGTTTCACTGTATTGCAATTTACTATTAAAACAAACAAACAAACAAGAATCAAACTTTTCTGCCAGATTCAGCTCTAACAGTATATGGTAGTTGCAGTAATCTGACAGCCAATAAAAGCATAACATACGAAATGATGTTTTTTACAGCTTTGAAGATATCATCTATACTTATCGCATCTTCAGGGAACACCAAGGATATTTCAGAATACAAGTGAGTAACCCTCATTTCATCTACAAAGATTGTACTAAAAAAAAAAATCCCGTTAAAATAGACACACACAAACACATTACTGTAGAAAATATTTCCAAGTTTGCTTTATACCCTTATCAATTCTTGGCTATTTAATGCCATACTTATTCTTGCAGATGAGCTCATTACCTATGCAGAAATCCCTGTAACTTAAGAGGAGCTCTTATTTGTTGACCAAGTATTTTCTGGTTTGACTATTTCTCTTTGATACTATTGAAAGAAACCATAACTTTCATTACCTGCTCCTTTAAACTTTACATATATCTATAGAGCTGTGTGATTCTCAGGCAACTGAAGTGACAAGCCCAGATAATGCTGCTCATTGCTGGAAAACAAGGGTGAGAGCAGATCCCATCCGTTCAAAACGCTGCACAAAGCTTGAATCTAGAGGCAAGGTGAGGAGACGCCTCGACGTGCCAGCTCCTCCTTTGCTTGCAGTACAATAGCAACAGGACTGTCAGCACCCAGGTAGCATATAAGTGGGATGAGGCCACCAAACTCATTTTATAAACAAGACACCAAGCTGTCATATCGTAGTGACTCCTGTTTATTAACAGGAGTATTGGGCTGAGCATGAAAAGCATCGTTTTCCATGAACAGCAGGATGGTTTGTTAACGCACAAAAAAATATTTTGGATTATAGCTACTCTTTTGGATTTTGCTGTTGTGCCTATCAGCAGCTAGTAACTCCAACACTTTGAGTTTTTTTTTTTCAAATCCAATTTTCTTTACAGAATTCTGTCAAGAATATGAAAGAAAGCTCTGTTCTTTCAAGATTATAAAGCCAGACTGTTTCAGCTTACCAAAATAACATCTTGAAATAGTATATTGATGGCGTTGTTTGTATTTTATGGCAGATACAGCCATGAACTTTGTAGAAGCAGTGGCATCCAGTCTGTGGAGAGATGAATGGAAGATAAAAGATGTATAAAAAAACACCAGAAATGTCTTTAGCTAGATAGCAAATGAAATTAAAGCCCTGTTCTCTTTTAATGTTTTTAAGTAACGGAAGAGGGACTTTCACTGTAACAGGAGCTGATTAATGTGCTTATTATCTGTCACTGTCCTAAGGTAGCAGAGCTGCAAGCACCTCTGTACAGATAACTCAAGATCTCCACTGCTGGAAAAAAAAAAAATTGCTTGAACTGCCTGGAACATTTTGAGGCTCCCAGATCTAGGCTTGCAAAATAAATTTTGGTCAGCTCATTGACATCAGATAGAGATATGATTCCTTACAACTTTGCACTGGCTCCAGAATACATATTTACATACTGAACCTATTTTGCTTACCCTCATCAACATTTGATTATTTTAAGGAAGGAGTTGGGTGGTGGGTTTTTTTGCTATTTTTTTAAAGTTCTGTTTAAAAGAAAGGGCAGCATCAGTGTTCAGGTGGTCTAACAAGACAGCAACATCATTAAACCTTTCTGTGTCACACACCAAGTCTTGAAGGACAGATGCAGGAAATGAGAAATTTACCTGGTCGCCATGAGCACCCTGGCTTCTCAAAAGACACCAGATCTTTTTGCCCTTTTGCATTTAAGAGAAAAATAAGTTTGTGTTGTGATGAAGAGTGAAATTTGAAATTCTCCAGGACATGGAGTATAGTTGACTGAAATACCTAATGTTTGAACTGATTAGAAGAAGAAAAAAAAAAGAATTGAACGTTAAGCCCTAGATCCTAGACTGAGAATTCTAGGTCGTAGTCCTAGATCTGTGGTCAGGGGATTCTCAGGGGAGGAACTGGGAATGTCTGAGATGCAGCCAGGCCTGCAAAGCAAAGAGGGGTTGGCTACAGCCAGTGGTGAGAGGACTGAGGTAAATAAACTTTTTTCTTGCTAAGGTTGGAAGTTTGTGATCCCGGTGAAGGCAGGGAGCATTAAATAGCTTCCTCCTGGCTGCAATGCTCTTGGCCTGGGATGGTGGAGGCAGGTTATACCTAGTGCCATTACCACACCATCAAATTGATGTCCCTACTTTTTTAAGAATGGCACAATATTCTGTCAACAAATCTGTTTAGAAAATAGTCCCTTGGTAAAGAATAAGCTATATAAAGTTCCTATCACTTAAGATATCTGCTATGAAATACTACTGCAAACACACTTTCTTCTTCCATCCTTACAGACTTCTGAAGGTGTTCCAGAGAGGACCTTCAGAACTTTAAAGGATTTAATATACACCTATGAAAAGCCAAACCAAGGACTAATAACAAACCTTCGCTACCCAGTCATGAAACACAAGCCCCCACAAAGAAGCTCAAGGTTCACGTCAGCCACAAATGACGTCTATAACGGTAAGAAATACAAGACTGTAAAGGTCTGTGGTGAACAGCTGTAAATTCTCCAAACACAGCTGGCATGGACAGAAGTTCAACACCCTTGCCTCCTTCAGCTGCCTCTCAGTCCTCACAGGCTCTACACTGGATCATATGTCTTGCTCTTATTCACCTTCCTAGTGACAGTTCCTTTCCTTGGTACTGTTAGCATGGGCTGGCTTTGAACATCACAAGAATGAACACCTGAATCACATCATAGTCTCTTGTTTTTTTTTCTCTTTCATTAAAAGTCAACACAGAGATACAGTTACCAGAAATCCATTGGCAATCTCTACTGAAAGCACTTTTGCTATAAAAACCTGCCCTCAGTTTGAAGAAATAAGGATTTGACATAGAAACTTTTTTATTAAAAAGGCTTATCCCCATGGCAGACAATTAAAATTTCCCAGATGAACAAAGATTCTGGCTGAAAATACCATTATGTTGCTATCTGATTTTTTCTATAGAAATACAGCAATTTCAGTTAAATATTCTCTTTAAAGAAGCACAGAAAAAAAGGTATTTTGAAAATGCTGATATATTTTGCATGTTTTTATTTCTCATTTTAAAATGACCTTGTTCCAAACTCTGGTTCTGTTTTATAAAGATCAGGAACATAATGAAACATTTCCGTCTTACTGATGTACAGCCTGAATCCAAGCTAACATTTCTTGAAGTTTTATTTTATGATAATTTCAGTATTGACAGTAATGTCATAGAGGAGCAAAAATTGGATTCACGGCATTTCCTGTCAAGGAGAAAAGAGTCTCATTTTTGCTTAGATTTAGTTCATGGGAAACCATTCATTCCCAGTTCACAGGCAATATATCATATTCTAGAGAACATATATGTATCTAGAGAACCTATATGTATCAACTTTTCCAGGAGATGCACAGCATCCTGGGCAAGAATTGTAGAGCCAACACAAAACTTCTCCTTAACCATCAAAACGTTTGTTGTTGACATAAGAACAGGGCCCCTTAAAAATAAGGGTGGGTTTGAACTTTTGCTATTCCATTTTAATTGAAATTTCACCACATGGTAGTCTGCTGTATAGTCCTCAGACTACTTTGTTTCACAAGGGGAACTCAGGTTAACATCGCGATGGCCATCTCCTTGAAACGCAGGGTCTTAAAACAAGTGCTTTTTCTGGCTTGGTCCTTTGTGCTGCACCAGCTGCTGGCCTTGTGACATGTTCCGGATTGAGCGTTTCAGTGTCCTCGCTGGAACCTCTCACAGGACTCGGGTCAACAGTGCTTGTCAGGAGCCAGTTGGGGCCGATCTTTTCTAGCCCAGGTGGAGCTTGCCTGCGGGAGGTTACTTCAAGAGGCAGTGGGTTCCCACAGTGCGACATAGTCCTAAGCATTCGGTTTCTGCGTTTCCCCAAGCTCTCCAAAAATACTAAATCTGAAAGGATCTAAGGGAGAAAGAAGGCTTTTTGAGCTCTCCCCCTCTAGCTGACTTCCCTGTTGGAAATATTTAAGAGAAGAAAGAATGTGCTATCTTATAGTCTCAGCAATCTGAGTTGTTGATATGATTTACTGACTACTATAGCATTTGACTTTCTCATGAAGATTGGTTCTTATATTGTCACAACTTTTTAAATACTGAGCTTGCTGGTTCAGGAAAGAACACAGGTTTATGCTCTTCCTGGTCTGGAGGAGCCAGTCAATGGGACACTGGACATACTGTTGGCCTGCCAGAGCAGAGGGAATACAGAGGAGCCAAACCGAGTTAGTCACAAACGTGAGCCTAGCGACACGCCATCCTGTTCGCAGTGGTCTTTCAGAAGAGTGACTTGCAATGACAAGAGCCTTTTGTGTTGATTCTTTTTTTTACAGAAATTGAAGAGGAGGATTATGTTGTTGTCCTACCCTAAAGGATCTACACCTGGTGATTTGGGAAGCTGCCCTTTCAGACTGTTGTGCCACAGCACAACAGATCAGCTGGAGACAGTTATCAGGCGGGCATTCCCAGGCGTGCATCTAGACATCTGGAATTAACTCCGTTTGGAGCCTATCAGAGCAACTGTCTTTTGCTCCAGTAATCCCATACAAGATGCTATTTTTCCATAGCATAAAGAAGATTGTTTGTCTGTTTTGGATTTTAGGCAGCGAACTGTGCGGTGTGCCTCCTGCTAAAATGAACAACTTGATAGAAAACAGCAATATAAGCATGATAAATGAATGTGTATAAAGGAGAATTAATGTATAATGTGTATAAAGCAGAACTGATATGTAATTGATGCAAAACGATAAAATGACATACATGGTGATAAAAGTTCCATTGAAATGGTTAAAAAAAAAATAGAAACTCTGTTGTCTGTTTATGCTGCCTCCGTGCTGGTAAGCAGCTAGCCATCTCCGCTATAGATATGCCATGGCATACTAGTATGAGCCTGTAGTTTGAAATAGTCTAAATTAGAACAAAAGGTTACTGATAAATACATGGTGCACATTTTTCATGCTAAAGTTAATAGCTCTCGTAGCTAGCTTCACTAGAGGAGTGAAAGCTTTACATGTGTGTGGTTATGAACAAATCATTCTGAATATTTAATGTACACATGCAAATATTTACAACATTGATTTGCCACTGTGATTGCTTGTATTGTTATGTGCATATTTTCATTATTTTGTTGTAAGAATTTACTTTGACCTAACTCCTCATTTTAAATATTTAGCACACACTTTTGTACTGAAGGTGACCTGCACCTAGTAGCCAAAGCCAGGAATATAATTTATGTCCTGATTCCCCCTGTTAATAGTACCAATGTGTGATCTTATAGAAGATGATTAAATTTGCCATGTGTTTGTTTAGTATCTTTCATAAGTTATTTATGTATTCCATAAGGGTAATATTAGCTATAATGCTTTTTCTTCTTCTTCTTGTATATTTTTTTCACTAGTATTTGTTGTGGGACTTTTAGATGTTACACTGCTTGGGACTTCACGGTGAACCTACACTGCTAACAGTTCTGATGTCAGGCTTAACTGGTAGTTATAGCATGAAAGAGATGGACACTGGGAATAGTAATTAACTCAGCCATTGTCAAAATTACTAATCTATGTGTCCGAAATTCATGAATTGAAAAAGTAGTCACCTGTGACAAATAGTACCATTAAAGGAGAAAAATCATACTCTGTAGAGTATGCAAGGATGCCTCTCTGCCAGCACAGCTCACCAGCCTGCCTCACCTTGGTCATCATAGGGATCAGACTGAGCATTAGCTGTGGTGACATCCCCCCACCACCACCTGCACTAGTTGGTAACAGTCTACATCTCCACGCGGTTTCATCTTTTTTTCTTTTTTCAATGCAATGAGACACAGCTGTTGTTCATGCACTAGTCACCCACACCGACATCCAACCTTATGGAAAGGCTGGGTGACCGCAGGGCATCTCAGGTTGCCTACAGGAGCCCTACCGAGCGACTGCCGACACATGAAACACATGGGGAGATGAATGAGGCACGTAACCCGTGAAGGAATGAGTACTCAAAAGCAGGGGGCGAGGAAGCAGACTGAATTGCTCCTGTGTACTTTATAAGAAAATACTGTTTTCAGTATGAGGGCGGAGGGCTTAATATATACGTTCCTAACTTTTTCACAGACCTGGTACCTTACAAAATATAATAATAATAATAATTTTAAAAAAGCTCCAAGTTTCCGTTTCCAAAAAGCTCAAAAAA
>NW_010588218.1:73075-112807 GCF_000705375.1 Tinamus guttatus | reverse complement strand
TAGTTGTGATCAAAGAGAAAGGTGGTCCATTATCTTTTTTCAAGCAGTGGCCAGCTGTTTAGTAAATATACATAAAAATAAGGGAAAGTATAATGAGTTTTCTGAGGTACGACTTCCCTGTTTAGAGACTTTGTGAGCTGGATAGTGTATACACACAACCGAGCAAGCCTGAGCACCCAGCTGACATAAACAGATGCAGGCAAGAGCTATATCTACACCACCGCAGGTGCATTCCCTGAACCTAAGGACAGATGGCATGGTATGGTTCACATTTACAGTGCTAAGCTCTCTTTCAGCATGGAGCAGAGTGTGCATAACCATACTGTAGACCAGGAAAATTCTGGCCTCTGCTATCCTCCAAACCATACCTGGATGAGGTGCAGAATAGTACTTGGCCAACACTTGTGCTGACAGTAAGAGTGTTTGGAGAATCATGGAACCTTGCCTGAACCTGTTCTCTGGCCCTGTTTACATCAGGGGTAATCTAAATAATGATATAGGTAGTCTTCCTTGTTGCCCTAAGATTTCCATCCCCAGATGAAGGTCCCTCTCGTTATGTCAGTAATAGTCACTCTGTGGCTCAGTCTTTCTCAGGGAGACTGGAACTTCTCCACTGTAGAGCTATCACTCAAAAACTTTGTTATATCACCAAGCGATAATGTACATTTGAGCAAAGATACATATAGAGAGGCAATCACTCCCATGATAACATCCATATGTGGATAGTTCTAAGGGGCTGTCATGAGAGATACATTTATTCCAAGGTATTGTGAGTGAAGTGTCCTTCTTCAGCTGCCTTTGAAAGGTAGAAAGAGATTCTTTAAAACCCTTATCCTAGCCCAGGTCCACTGAGAAGATGTCACTGCTGTTCTGCAGAGGCTGGATGTAATTTAATCTCCAGGTATAGCATTTTATTGGCTCACACTTTCAAAGATATTGTGGCAGAATTTATTAACAGAATTTATACTCGGCTGGTGTGAAAGTCTTTACTTACCACCTGATAAAGGCAGATGCTGGAACAGGGTGAGAGATTGCATTTTTTAGTGGATTTTATCTTTTGCAGATATATATATAGTTTACCTCTTTTCAGTGTGTATGCTTTTGTGAGTGTGGGTGGTGGGGGAAGGGGAACTGTTTATATCTCAGTTCTAATTTTTCCATGCATTTTGAGGTCTTGACGATACCAAGAAAAAGAAGGGAGGCCACTAGTGAATGGATACAGCTAACTGTTTTCTCTACAAAGTGAATATTTGCACATACAAATGACAAAATGTGCATGCACTGTTGTGTCCACTCAGTATCTCTGTCCATAGACATTTGATCTGAAATTAGAAGTATTTTTTCTGTCTGCTGTTGCACACCCAGCTCTGGGGAAACCTCAAGCCTATCAGGTTCTGCATAATCCTGTTAGTATCCTGAACAGCTCTAAAGAAGGAACTTTTAAACTGGTAGGAGAGATTTAATATTCCCTAAATATACCCACATCCAAGTCACCTAACTAAAGTGTAAAATATTTCAACTGGGCAAGTCAGCTTAGACTTGCAATGTAGAGCACAGTGAGAAAAGGGTGTTTTTAGGGTACATGTGAAACAGTTGAACATAGATATCTAACTTGGGATGAGATTTGCCCTCTAGACCTTGCAGACCAGATCCCCATTGCCTATAGAAGAAAGCTTAAGGTGATTATCTCAGGTGGAGGCAAATTTTTGTCCAAAACACTTACCTTTCTCCAAAGGGCGTAAACACTTTTCTGTGCATTTCTGCGCTCTTTCAAAAGTGAATCTCTGAATCTGCAGATTCTTGATTCAGAGACAATGATTTTCTGGCTTTAAGAGAATAGCTCATTTCTTCCTTGTATATAGATGCAGGATAAGGAATAACATTCCTTGCCTTACACATCTTAACAAGTACCTTTCTTCTTGAGTGATCCCAAACAGTTGAAATACTATGGGTCTATGCAGAGTTGTAAGCAAAAGCTGTTGGCTTAGACTCTTTCTCTCCAAAACTAAGTGGCCATATCCAATTTGTCAACTGGGAAAGATCCCAGTGCTATCTCCCAAACCATGCCCAGAAACTGCTAGGGACAGGACTAGTTAACCCACACGCTACCCATGCCAGGGACCAGCCTCACGTGTTGACAGACTAGTGTTTGGATTGCGCTGCCCAGAACATTGCCTGGCATTATTTAATTTTCTGTGTAGATATAATGTAAGATACTAGTCAGGATTACTGTAGTGGAAAGAATTTGGTCAAATATTTTATTCATTGAAAAAAAAAAGATACTAGTTAAGCATTGAATGGAAATATATGCATGTGCCTATCAAAAAAAAAGATACTGCAATCAACTCACTTGAGTGAAAAGGTGAAACTTTTATTTTGTTGATAAGACACTTTTAAACAAAGCGTCTTGATTTGGGGAATTTTATTTATTGATCTGCTAACTTTTAATGCAAAGGGAGAAAACCCATAACAATGTAAAAACAAAAGTTCAGTTTTGGGTCAAGATGGTAAATCTGGCAAACAGGAATAATAATTTTAAAAATTATTTGGTTAATGTGCATTCTGGCTAGTAAACAATCAGTTACAGACACCACTCAGTCCATATGTAAGGCTGTCAGCACCTGCTCACAGATCTGGGGAAGAGCTGAGTGCCTGGAGCAGCCTTTGAGATCAGTGAAGGTTACAGGTATGCAGGATCTGGGAAGTCAGACACAGCAGGTCTATGAATGCTGGGCGGTAAGATGAAAGGTAAAAAATACTCTCTGAGCAGTTTTAACTGCCAGTTTCTTTCCACATAGGAAGGAACAGATCTGTGATTGGTGATCCATCGAGTCAGGCACCATGCCTCCTGCAGCGCTCTATGCTCGGTGCCCGAGGGCCACATGAAGTTCTCCCTCTCGTCAGCACCTGGCCAACAGTGCAGCGAGGGACGGAAAGGACAGATTTCTCCCTGAGCACTGATCTTATGTCCTAATGACACACATAAAGAGAAATGCTCTGGCCAAGTCTTTGGCAGGTGCCAAGTTCATCCTTTCCCCATGAGAGTTAGCAGCATCCCTTAGGTCTTATCTTAGGCTTTCTGTGGCTTCATCTCTGCTTTAGATTTTGGGATGCTTAAATAAGTGGGCACTGCCACTCCTCGTGTGTGAATGAAACCCTTCCTCTATGTACCCGTGAGAATTTGAAGGGACCCCGGTAGAAATAAGCTAACACCAGTACCAGAGATGGTGCTGGACACATGGGCCAGCTCCTGCCTGCCCCCTCCCCTAAGTCTAGAACTGCAACATGCTCAGAGCAAACATATTTATCTAGGAGACTCATACGAAAACCTCCTTGGAAACCCTTTGATCTCGTGTGCAATGGGAGCCCATGCATCAGGGATGGAGAGAGATAGGAAGGAAACCAGAGATTCAGATGTCCTGGATTAGGAAGGAGGATGAGTGCTCTAGGAGCTCACTTGCTTGCTTGTTTTATGAGAGCCCTAAATTGGTGTTTTCTTGTGGAAGAAAAAGGGAAGGGAAGAAGAAAAAATGGAAAAAAAATAAAAGGCCAGGCATTCAGCAGTTCAGGTCCAGATCTCCATAACACTTTCAAACAAAGGTGTTTTCTCAGAGCACGTTTTATTCCCTGAGACACTCTGGAGCTCGAGCAGTGGGGATTTGTATCATTAAAAAGGACAGAGAGAAGGAGACAGCAAGACTTAACTTTTGTATCCATCACCAGGGTTGGAGGAGGAGAAAGCACCAGGAAGGGGATGTTTGACCCTCACCTGCCCAGTGAAGAGACACAAAACAAAAGTGTTTTCCCTCTGGCAGGCCCACCTCCCTCCTGGGCCTCCAAGTCTAGCAGGAAAATCAAAGCTGCAATCTCCTATTGTCAAGGGCTAATAAATAAATAAATAAAGTCTCAGATTAGATAACAGCAGCCACAACAGCAACAAAACATGTAGCAGCATCAGAGGCAGGAAGGAGCAACATCTATTTTAATTTAAAAAATCTGCTTTCATTGATTTTTTTTTAAAGAAACACATTTGTAAGGAGATGAAGAAAACATTCCCCCCCACCATGCTAGTTCAATTAATGGCTGTTAGCTACAAATAAGCCTTTGATCATTTTATTGCTCTCTGTAAAGCTAAAATAATTTTCCTGTATATTTTCTTCTTTTTTTTTTAATTTTTAATTGGGAACGTTAGGAGGGGAGTGGCAATAGATAGATGTACTTGGAAAACATCCGGAAAAGGGTGGGGGAGAGGAGCAATGAGAATAAATATGCAGCACTGCAGAGATGGGATCAGGCTGCCAGTGCCCAGAGGCTGAAGCAACCAAACATACTAGCTCGGGCGAAGAAAAACCAAAATACTGCCCTTGCTGCCCCTGCTCCACTCTGCACATTTGTGAGAATTAGAAGCATTCGGCTTATTCCACACATAGGGGCTCACTGAACTGGCCCATGCTCATCCTTGCAGGAGGATTGAGAGGCAGAGGGAGTCAGTGCTGAAAGAGCCGGTCCCCAGGTCCGGGGGACAGCAAGGACAGGGTGGCAGGAGTGGAGGGCAGCATCTTCCTCCTGCTAGTTGGGGCACAGTGGCCCTGCATCTGGCCATGGAAGGCAAAATGGGGAGAGCTGGGAGCGGGAGGCAGAGGAGTGCTCTCCGGTCAGGATCAGAAGCTGCAGCTCGGGTCCTGCCTCTGCTGCCAGCTTCCTCCATATTTGTATGTAAATCACTGGCGTTTCCTGCTGTAAAATGAGCTTAATACCACTTTGCCTGCCTCCTGGGGCCTCCCGAGGGTAAGGAGATTAAAGGTTTGGAGGTGTTCGGCCGCCAAGGCAGCAGGGATGGGAGACCAGCGGGATGAAACCTGGGCTCTGGAGGATGCCAGGCTTCTCCCAGCCTCCCATGGCCAGGACCTGCTGCCTTTGAGTAGCTGCAAGGAGACCTCTGGAGATGGTGGGATTGAAGGCAAGGCAGCAAGCTGCCTGGCCAAGAAAGGAGTTTAATTCAGCCCCCATCCATCTCCCTCTTCCCAGCAATCGATGGGATGCTGGCGATGGCTCTCGCTCCAAAGTCCTTCCCAGTCCTGCTGGATGCCCTAGCCCTGCTCCCTCATCCTCAGTAAAATTCAGTTTTTCCGACCATCCTGAGAGGCACCTGTCTTTTCAGAGAGTGCAGGTTGTCATGCATCCTTCATCATCTCCCTAGCACATGCATGTCATAGCACAGCTTTCCCTAGTGCTTCCTACCAAGGAAGGCAGCAGGGAGGCTCTTACAACTGCAGGACATCATGGCACAGGAGCTAGACAAGCAGCCTCATCTCTGTTGGCTCCATCCCTCCCATTCATGGGCAGCAAGGATGGCGTGAGCAGATGTGTGCATGTGCATGTGTATCCCCTGTATTAATACATATGTATGTGTGTTTTTACATATCAGTTCTATGGGGCTCTGCAACATCAAAAGGAACCTGGATAATCAGAGCAGAAGATATAAAAGATCAAACAGAATATCTTTTAAACAGATCCAAGAAGCTTAGTTTTCAGCCAATGTTACTGCAGGAGCTTTTCCTTCTCTTTTTTCCCCTCTCTCTGTTTTTTTTTCTTTGATCTGTTTTGATGTTTTTTTTCAGCTCCTCTTTCAAAAAAAAATCTTTTAAACCCCCCCCCACACACACATTTTTTTGTTTTTTTGCTTTTTCCTTTCCCCCCAAAGTCATGAAGGCTTCTATGGGAACAAGTACCATCTCCACTGAAGCTCACACAGCAAAAAAGTAGTCTCTGAGATTTTCAGGGAGGAAAACAGAACAACATATAGCATTTCAGTTGTTCCATGAAAAAAAGCACTTTCCTGCCTTTCTTCCCAGTGTGTTTTGACACAGAAGAATATACCTTTAAAGCCAGCCACCAACAAAGCTAGTACTGAAGGGGTTAACATAATTGGGGCTGTTTTCTCCCCTTCTCCACTTTGCCTTTGGTAATTAAATCAAAAGCAAGTGGTACTGCCTTATTACTATCATTGTGCTGAGATATTGCATTAAAGTAGTTTAGGGTTTCAAATTGAATGTCAAATATAATATTACAGTGGAAACTTGAAGTGTGCAGCTGAGCTGCTCAGCTCCAAAGGGTTAACACCTTTAACACACCTGTCCAGTAGCAAACTGAACAAGAGATCTCCATTTCAGCCGGTGGAGTTATCTTCAGATGCTCCCCAGGACTCCCGAGCAGGAGAAGAGGGGCCCTGATGGATGTCACACAGCCATAGATGGAGGGCGTGTTGGGTGTAACGAATTGATTGTTGAGGAATCGATCGGAGTTCTGTATTGCTTCAGCTGTAGCAGCTGATCGTAACTAATCAAACCTTTGTCACATGGAACCAGAGCAGCACTTGCTGTGGACCAGGGACAGGAAGAATGGCTTTAGTTTTGCTTGGTGGAAAAGTTCCATGTTGGAAAAAATAACATGGCCGTCATCATCTGATTTTCTACCTCAGAGCTCAGAAGCTGAATCATTTCAAGTTTGGAACCACTTTTTAGGGGCATAGAGATGTCAGTGCCTACCCCCAGTTCTTCGTTATTTTCCTGTTTTGAGTATGATTTATACTTTTCCTGCAGCAAACATCTCAAGGCATATAGATGATAGAAAAAGTACATAGTGCCACATACACACTTAATACTGCATTCATGTTTTTATCCAATTGCAGATGGAAACTAAAGCATCACTAATCACTAAGGAAAGCAGGTTAGGCCCATTCATAGTTTGAAGAAATCCATATGTAGCTCAGAGAACAAATTCTCATTGAAACATATTTATTCACTGCAACAACTTAGCACAGTAAAAAGTTTCTAAGGTAAATCCTTTATTCTGATTTCTCTTTTTCTTTTTTTTTCTTAAGAGGTTGGAGAACTGCCAGTTGTGTTCATCTTCTCCAAATCCACTGACATCAGTTCAGTTGTGTCCTCTGTATACCAAAGCTAGAGTTGTTTAGAAAACTCACCTGATGCAGCAGAACTGTCATTCAAGAGCTGTGATACTCCTAGGCTTAGCCTATGCTTTTAGTTTGCTTAAATCACATTTTGAAAGTAAGTGCCCTGGAAATATTGCTCATGGTCTTTAGATGTGTTCAATCTGAGCATCGAGACAGCTCCTGTCTTCTCACTTCCTTCTCTCCCTTCTTGCCTCATAAATCCTCTCTGAATACAGCACATGTAGGACTATATGGAGCCTCTTCTTCTAAAGCTCTGTGTTTTGTGGCATCAGGGCTGGTTCTAAGTTTGCATCCCTACATCCATCTCTGCCCAACAGTGAACTTCAGCACATGTTTAATGGGAAGGAAATGCAACCCATTCAAAACTTACAGGTGTACTTCAATGTGTCTTAGTGCTTTTCTGTTTCAGGTTAGGTTTCCCATGGCAAGAGCACTGTTAATTATTGAAGAGCATCTTTGCACTTGGCATCATCTTTTGATTATGAAAGGATATGTTACCAAAAAAAAAGTCCACCTATCTATATAAAGAGTGCTATCTGACCATATGCATACTGTAAACCAATTGCAAATGCAAATTATATATTTTTATTAATATAGACTTCTGATAGAGGCAAACCATATCTAAAGGAAGAGAATATGTATAGACATATCTACAGTGAAAGACTACTGAATAGTGTGAACACCTGGCATAGGAAAGCCTTGGATCAGTTCCACAAGTACAATACCATTTCTTACCTTCTCTATGTCCTTGGAGTACAATGAAGAAAGATGGTGACTTTAGTTGATGCTGTGTGTCTGTGTTTGTTTACTGTTATACATTATATTGTAAAAGATTTAAAACAAAAGAAACTTTTAAACCTGCAGGGTTTAGTTAGAATTTTATAGCCCTTTTGGGAAATAATGTCAGGAGCAGCAGACTCATCCTATAGATGCATTATATTTTGTGACACTCTGGTGCATGCAGAACATCCATCAATCATCAAGATATTTTTCCATCTCATCAATTATGCAAATTAAACCACAAAAAACTATGTTCAAATAACGCTAAGGGCCTGACATAAACCCAGGAAAGCAAGGCGACTTGGAGAGAGGGCTGAAATCCTACCCTCCCTTTGCCCTGCCCTGCATTGGCTTTTCAGGAGACATGCCGTGCACAGCTGCTGTGGCAGAGCAGCCTCTTTGTTCCTGCTGGCAGCTCGAGTATCAGCAAGCCATGGTACAAATGCTAACAGGAGCTGGAGGGAGAGAGCTCAGGCTTTCTTTGACTGATACTCAATGTCCATTCTTTGCTATCTTATTAAGGGCAAGGCCTGCATCGCATAAATTTGTGAGGCCATACCATAGCCTTCAGCTCCACAACCCTGGATGTTTTGACACAGATGATCAGGCTGAGGTATGATGCGTTCACTGGGTGCATGGGATCAGTGTGGTGAGTGAGACCAGTTCTCTGTGGCTGAGTTCATCACCCAGCAAATCTCAAATAAACCCTGCTAGAACAGACCTCCTCCGGTGCCGCTGGGTATTATGATCCCCCACACCTCAGATGATTTACTCCTGCTTTTCTTCCATTCATCTACCATGCAATGACTTAATGCATGAAGTCATACCTGGGGAGAAGAGCCAGGGCAGGGGAGTGCTCTTGCAGATGGCAGCTGTTGCCCATGTGAAGATATTGTCATTCTCCTAATAAATCTTCTACAAAGGCAGAACAGCATAGTGGGAGTTAAATATCTCAGAGCACAAAGCTCAGTGTGAGAAGAATGTCAGTGGATAAGATGTTTGTTAGCATTTCAGGGCTTTGGAGCAATCTTGCAGTCAAAGCTGCTGTCTTCTCACCAGTGCCATGTTGTCACCATGAGGCCTAGAGGAACTATAAACACCAAGGCTGACAGTGCAAAGTAACCGTTAAGTAATGCAATAAAGAAGACCTCCCAATATGCTGGTTATGGAATAATGAGAATAATAAGAAGCCCCATATGGTGGGGCTTCATCCTCCTCAACTTTGTTTATCTCAAAATCAGGGCTGTGATTCATTTGACTGAAAATGTTTGTCCACAGTTTTCATATTTGTATCTGAGCAAATCTCTCTTGGCTCCCTCTATAGTCAATAGTGCTGGGCAATTGGTGAACGGAGTTTGGTAAAGGTACTTATCAACCCAAAGTAGATTCTAGTTTTTGGTGAGAGGAATTAAACTCTTCATTAAACTTCATTTCTAACAAACATCTCCATTTCCTATCATAGCGTCTTGGCACCTGCCCCAAATGTTGACTCCTGCTGTTAGGTGAGATACATTTCATGACTGTCCTGAGTTCTGAGTGCTCCCAGAATTATCTCAAACTGCAGAGAGGGCAATTCAGTGGTTCTGGGATTCCTTTGGTTCTGCAAACCCCTTTCCTTGTTCTTGGAAATTTCATGAAACTTAATATTTTTGATCAGTGGTAAAATGAAAACATCTAGACCTATATACAGAGCAATTTTACTACAAGAGTGGACCAAAGAAAACGTTCAGAGAATAAAATTTTACCTGGTCAAAAAGAAAAGATTTGCATACAGAAAGAGAAATGTCGTATTTTTTTTCTTGCTAAAGGAGAAGGTAGCTTTTGTTCCAAGTGCAAGCATTCAGGGAAAAAAAAATTCTTTTTGAAAAAAAAAAATCTGTTTATCTTTCTACATCAATGTACCTTAAAACTTGGGAGAAAATATAGACATTCAGATAGATTGCTTTTATCAATACACTCATACCACAGAACTGTTTTTCCTCTCCAAATTATTACTAGTGAAACTGTTTAGTTATTTTTCCCTCCCACCCCTCCAGTTCTGATCACAAATGCATTGCTTATACTCCCTGTTGGTCGAACTCCACATTTATTTTATGACCACCAGCCCTTAAATGTAAGTGAAGAACTATTCTCCACTGATTTGTGTCAGTGAAGCTGTATTTGGGAGAAAATTGTTTACTGGATTTATTTATTACAGTCACTATCACAGGATCTGCATCACAGTATGGTCACAGCATGTCTCTGGAAATAAAGCAAAATGAATTGTATAAATAAATCGGGTACATTAACTCAACATGAGCTTTGCAAGCAGCGATATAGTCAATAGAACATACTAGTGAAAGTGACAGGACATTATATATTCAATGACACATGCTAACAAAGGTAACAAGAAGAATTTATTCCATAAAGCATCAATATCATGTAGAGACAGAGGAAGTTTGAGTCTCATCCAGCTAAAATGGCTTGTTTCTGGCAGGTGAACTGCACCTGACAGATGTCCTCATATACAGCAGCACCTTGCAATGATCTTTGTACTCAGCCCAACTCATCTCTCATTAGCAAGACATTTCATTACTATTCTGTGGGACCAGCCTCTCAGTATTGCTGATTTCTGTCTGCCCAACAGAAATGCCGTCTTCAGCCAAAAGCTTCCTATAGGTAACTGTCTAGCCAGAGAGGGAACTTGGCACTCGATAAGACCCACCAACTCAGGAGGAACCGGAGGCATTTGCAGTCATGTTTCCTGAATATTGCTCACAGATATCATACTGGCTTGTCCTTTTTGAGGAGATAACTGTATAGCTTGTAAGAGAATAATTTGCTCCTTACTTATCCTTCTCCTTTTGCTTCCCTCTTCTACTCTTCACTTCTGGGAAACCTTCCAGATGGACTCCGATATTCATTTCTCATTCTCAGTGACAGTCAGCTCATTTGGGCTGATTGGAGAGCATGGGAATAGGGAGAAGTTATTGTAAAAGTCCTTCTTTTCTCCTTGTGAAATTACAGCTCTTTCTCCAGAGGTTCATTTCTGTAAGGAGTCACCACAAGAAGGAGGGAAACTTCTGAAGTGTTTGTCTTCCAGGTAGAAATGAACATTATCTCTACAATGACTTTGTGACTCCGTTCAAAAATATGTGCAGTTCCATACTGGGGCCTGGCCTTTTAGTCTGGGAGAGGAATCTTTGATTGCTTGGCTTATTTTGGCCATTGGACTAAAGATCCTTGCAGGCTGGTCACATGCTTCAAACTATGCTGGCATCTGGGTAAACTCAGTCATGTCAATGGCTTTTCCATCCATTCAACTTGTCTAGGACAACCACCTTCAAGATTATGTTTCTTCATACTCATACTCTTATATACCAAGAACAGAACAGTCCATTTACTTAACTATCTCTGCCTTCTGTCCTTGCGCTGTCTCTATTCTACCTATGTTCCTACACTCAGCCCATCACTATAGCACAGTGCAGCACTTATCTCTGCTTCTGCAGGGCATACTCAGAGAATTTCAGTCTTAAGAGCTGTCAGTAACGTCAGTAGCACCTCCCTACATGCACGTCAATTGAACAAGAAAAAAAGATGGTTGCTATATTGATTTTGCCAAATTGATGAAGGGACAGTGTAGCTTAGCTAGTAGACCATAAAAGATATTTTACAACTTTACATTCTCTCTCCTCATACACAGCCTGGTTCTCTCCACCACAGGTTTTAATTAGACAAAAATTTTATTTTGACTGTTTCCAGGCCATGAAAACCTTACTTGTAGTTTGTTTAATATAAGAAGTAGGACAGGAGTGATTATGGACTCAGTGAAGGAATGGATGGTTGTACAGAAAAGGAAGTGTGTGCATGCATGCACATGTGTATTAAAGTAGTTAACTCAAATGGGAATAAAAGCATCAGAAACATCCTGTTGCAGTTCCAGCCTACCAGTAAAAAATGATAATTTTATGCCATTTAGCAAACACACAAATGATATATAGCATAGTTTAACAGCACTAACTCCACTTTCCTTTCTTTTTCTCATATCCATTATTCGTATTAAGTGCTTTACCTCTGAACCATTTTCCCTCTAAGATTCACAGGTTGAAGAACAAAGATTAAAATTTCCACAGTTGCATAATGTAGACCATAGAATTGAATAGAGGAAAATCATTATCCCATCAATTACTGAATGGCTGAGTTAGACACCTTTTAGACCATTGATCATGACCATGCTGGAGTCCTTTTCCCATTTTGGTTAAATGTAATGCAATCCATTCAGTTAAAGCATCTGAAATCAAAGACAGTTCTCAACTCTCTTATTACATCTTGCCTTCATCAAGTCTTGTTACCCTTGCTCCCAAGCTAAGCCAAACCCTGATGCAGCTCCTCATAGTTTTCTCTGTTGTACAACAATTCCATTTAGCTAACAAAAGCCTTCATAGACCCATTATAGTTGGCCAAATCATCCCACAATTTATGTTCATTAACATCATAAACATTGCAGCAAAAATTTTCAGCCTGGCACCATCTTCTTTGAACAATAAAAAGTGAATGACTTCCACCAAAACCTCTTTTGTCACAGCAGCAGGAGAGCCATTTTCTCAAAATGTGGTTACTCTGCCTAGGTTTAGTACAGTTGCTATGGGTGCAGCTCTCTAGGTTTATAAACTTTTCTTAGAATTAATTTATCTGTGAAGTCTAACATCCTCTATGTAGTTGTGTCTGTCAGATACAAATGATTCAGTGATGCAAGATGAAATCCCAATATGTCAATATGATCTACTGTAGAAACTGGTTATTTTTCTTTCACCTTTTTCCAATATTAGATAACTAGGTCTCCATCCAGAAACAAAGAAACAAAAGAAACAATATGTCATAGCCAACAGCATTCAAATGCAGTGTTTAATAGTAGCTAAACCAATGGGATGAAAAATGCTTGATGAAATCAGTGCTGTTTTATAGCATCTCAGCATGCTTTTTCAGGCTGAAAGAAATTTCTTTGTTTTTGCCATGGTTTATTTGGAGTTTACTGTCCTAGTGATGCTTGTATCTTTCTGGAGCAAAATAAGTTCATCCTACATAAGTTCATCCTTTGTCATACTTTTCACTTGGCTTTTTTTATACACCGTACAACTGTGGTTACTGAAGGTTTATTACAGCTTGATCTTACAGGGCTTTTTTATCAATTTACAGCACCAAAGTTAAGATCTTACATTCTGATTTGCAGAAAGTAATCTTCAGAAATGAAATTTGTTGAATGTTCATTTCAGATCCCTCTTATATCAGGATGCAAGAAAGAGATAAAGCACTTTTGTTTCCACCTCTATAAGTGTCTGAGATGAGAAGGAAAAGATACTGCTCACATTTCACTCTCACACAGGCCGGTCTTTGAGGTCAGTCTGTCTTCTGTTATTCCAGAAACACATCAGCTGTGAACCATGAATCAATGAAGTGGTTCTGAGAAAGCTGTCCTTGGACTTTAAGATCTCCATAATTGATACGGGCTCTATGCAGAATAATTGTCCAGCTATGTGTAATGTGTTTTGTCCTTGTGACAATACTGTGTTTAAAAGTTTATTCGCTTTTGAGGTCTAAAAAAGAAAAAAAGAAAACCCTATAACTAAACAGAGAAAGGCATAGCAAAAATAGTTGGTGGGGGACAGCATGGTGAAGGAGACAGAAGAGAGGTATTTATCACCTCAAGCAGTGAAGACTTGAGGTGAGATATATTATTCCTTTAGAACAAAAAAAAAAAAAAAAGGGAGAAGAATCTAAAGCGGTGATAGAGTTTTAGTCTGGACTTCACTGTGCAGTTAAATTTTCATTAAAGAAGCAATAACTTGTATCTAATGATGATTTATACTTTGTACTTAAATATTACTGACCACCAACAATAAAAGTCCTGTTATGAGCATGACTGCCATTTTGCATTTGCTCTGCTCTGCATTTTGTGCCTCAACCATTGGAAACAATGGAGAGCAAACGTTCGTCTCAATATCTCTTCATCCATCTTAAAAATAGCTGTTACTTCTCACCCTCAGTACTTACAAAACTTTACCCTATCTGAGAAAGCCTAGTGCCATCACCAGTCCATCGCTTACTATATAAATAATGAGGAAAGTGAGGGAAAAACACGTTTAGCAGAGTTGGAGCCATAATAATAACTCACTTCATCAGCACATATTATTAAGATCAAAAAGTACTTTACAAACATTCAACTATTAAAGTCTGCACAGGTTATGATAACGTATTACTGGGATTTGCATTCTGTGCTGCTTATTACTAACACAATAATACTGTTTTGCATTAGAGCAGCAAATAGAGATCCTTGTCAGGGCCTCGAGGCCTCTTCCACTAGATACCACAAACCTATATAATTAAAACAATGACTAGTTTCAGACCTCCTGCTTCACAGGGTATGGGTGGGATTTATCTCACCTAACTTTCACTATCTGAAAACAGGGAGCACAAGGTTGTAAATTGAGCATGACTGGCACAGTTAGCAGCAGACAAGCTGTGTTTCAGTCAGCCACAACTTGCTGGGCTTGTGTAAGAATATGAATATGTAGTAGTTTGGGATATCCAGGGAGTAAGATGCTATGATCTTACAGTTCTGCAGGTCTTAAATGTTTAATAATTAAAAGAAACAGTCTGCTGTGTGTGTGCATGTGTGTGTTTATGTGCATTTGAAATGGTTTGTGTGTCCACCTGCACACAGACATAAATACCACATAAATGCATATTATTATATGATTCATTCCTATATTGCATTTCCCTAATGGATGCTATTTGCTTCTTTTGAAGCCATCCCTGGCTAGCGTATCAATCCATATTATGTAGACATCATTGAGAGAGGCATAACAAGAAGCAATGGATTGAATCCTAAAAAGGAAACATTTAGCTTAGACATTAGTTAAAAAAAAACTTAGATAAGGCCAATTAGGCACCAGAATGAGGCACTAGAGATGTTTTCAGAGGAGGTTAAAAAAGACTTGCATCAGGGTAAGGAAGAAAATTATATTTGTGATTTAACATAATGTTACAGGGAAATAGATGTGTGTGTGTGTAAATGCATAAACTGCATGTCTGTATTTTGTATATACATGTATGTTTTGCGAATATTTGTATACACAGATGTGTATCATGATAGATATTGTATCTGTCTGTGCGTGTGCACGTGCATATTTACCAAGGCACACATGCACGTATATGTAGTCATGACAGATATGAATTTGTGCACTAAATATATACAGAATGCAACACACATCTTGTAAAGTAGAAATTTCTTTGTCTGTTAGTCTGATTGTTCTCCACAGCCGCTTTATATTCCAAGAAAACTGAAGTTTACAGAATTTGAACAAAGTTGCTGAATCAACATCTAAGCTCCTAGGCTATGCATTCTTTGGTAGCTAATGTCACCTGTAAGATCACCCAACCAAGACTAACTCCAGACCCCCCCAAATGCCAAAATGCTGACATTGCTATTGGAAAGACCAAAGTATGACACATAAAAAGTGATGGAGCAGGTCAACGTTGAGCAAGTTTGACAGTCCCATTCTGCGCACTGAGGGAAGGTGGAGGAGGAAAGTTTGCAGTGGAAAGTTTTCTAGATCAACCTTTTTCCCTGGAAGCAAGATGGGTGATACAGATGCTCATTGCATTCCTATACATCTTTCCTCAGCAGCCAGCCCATCAGTGCCAGGGGAGTGTGAAGCCCAGCACTGGCACATCACTTTGCTCTTGTTTTCTTGGAGAGGGAGTGAGCTAAAAGAAATCTCTGGATGGTAGCCCCTGGCACTCAGCTCTTCATATTTCCCTCCCTCACTTTTCCCCTCTCTCTTTTTATTTCCTTTTAGACAGTGAATTCCATTCCAGCTGGAAAGGACCAAAATGCAACTGTCAAATGCATGCAGAAAAAAGCCACCACTGTGAAGTAAAAAGAACTGTACAGAAACAGAGACACATCTTTGGATTTGACCAAACTAAATACTGGGGGTGTTTCTGTCTGCATGTGCAGAGGTAACATGCATACATATGTGCACATATACACAGACGCAATTTTATTTTTCCAAAGCAGAACTTCTTGGAGATGCAGGAGAATAAGAAGAGACACAGACCAGGTTAGATCTTAGCTCTTGGCCTCTTTGACGGGGCTGTCAAAATACTGCTAATATGTGGGGAATATCAGACATGAGAGGCATTGTTCCTCCAAAGACTAAATGCTCAAAGTAACAGGTACACAAGACTACTGCCATCCTGGGATTAATACAAGCTCATTAGATCAGGACTTCACTCCACTTTTTCCAAGCAGCAGGTACTCTGCCAGAGAACAGACAAACACAGTGTTATTCCCCGAGTTTCCCTGCATCGAGGTAGCCTGGAGAGCCTGGCCAAATCCTTCTACCATGAACAGTTGTCATTCTTGCCTAATTAACTATGCAACGTGATGGAAAATACATTTTTAGATAGCATAAAAGTGGCTCTGAAAGATACGCTCTTCCTTGAATGTTTCATTTAGGCTGGTGTAGATCCAGCCCAACTATCCTGAAATCAGTGGTGGTGTTTTGGATATACACCAGTGTATCTTCCAGCAGCATTTGACATAGGAAATGAAATTCAGGATGAGCTTCTAGTACAGTATGGGCAGCTTAAATAGAAAAGTTCGATTTTGTCAGTCTGACAGATTCGTCTGTGCCTGCTCCTTCCTTGTAACACATTTCAGAGCAAAACTGTGGGATTCATTTCATTATTGCTTTTTAGATAATTGACAGGGACTGAACAGTTCTGTATTTTCATGAGCAGAAAGTGATGGCTGCAGTTGATTTCTTGGCAGTGTGATAGCTAGGAGCAGAGGTTCAATATACCTTTGCATGGAGATATGACTTCAGGGTCCTGCAAACCACTCTTCCCTTTCAAGAAGTCCCATCTTGCAAGGCACTGCAGTAACACTCTGATACACAGCAGCTCCATTCTGGCAAGATACTTCCTTTTTCCCTGCTTTCCCAAAATTGAATGGTGATAAAAACATGAGAAGCCCTGCAGTAAAAGCTGCAGAACTGCCCAGGGCTTTGCCACCCAGGCAGCAGTTCACCTCAAAGTCTGTCTCATCAATGCACAGTCCCCTTCATAGTCACCTAAACCTGAAAGGCCCTAAAGACAAAACCCTCCCCTACCTACTGTTTTGGGTTTCTTTGCACTCGGAAGAGGATAACCTGTCTCTGAGCTTTTCATAAAAAGCAAGGATATTTTTAAGTAATCACAGTCTGCTTCCTAGGACTTCAGCCCTTCTGGTACAGGTCTATTTTCCATATCTGGAGATGCGGACTTTGTCTCTGCTGAGCTCTTTGCTTTGGCTTCCTTCCCTTCTTTAATGCTATTTTCTATAATAGATCTTCTAAATGATTTGGGGACTTGGTTAATTAGCTTCATTCCAATTGCCATTTAAAAATAAATAAATGTGAAAAGACTGCTTAAGAAAGAGCTAGACCATGTCTTCCCAAAACTCTGACAGTGCCAAGCTCTGTAAAATTCATAAGTGCTCATGATTTAGTTGATGACAGAGCTGGGGTTTCTAGATACAGATTTTCCAAATATTTATGATATCCTACATTTACCTAGTCCTTTCCAGTCCAGCATCCCCCATAGCACATTGCAAAGGTTGCACCAACCTTTAAAGCCCATTTTTTTATTATTCTTATTCAGCTAAATCTTTCTTCCCTGCCATGGGCTTTTGCTTGAATTAGGACTTCAAACCATGCTCTCATGTACACTCTAGATTTGCTTTATAAGGTACCCATAGGCAATTTCCTCTAGGATGAGATACATCAGCTATTTGAGCAAGGGAAAACCACATATCTGCCCAAGGGTCTGCTTTCCAGCTGCTATAAGTCAGCAGAGATGCTCCATTGGGCAGAAGAGGAATCCCTTAAACATGACATGAAGAACAAAGCAGGAAAGCCTTTGCAGTCTGCATAGTAAGGGGATTTTTTTTGTTTTTTTTTTTTTTTTTTTTTTTTTTTCTTGACCAATGAACCACCTGCCCAGCAGATCAGCCAGAAGGCCTGAGGGGAATTATTTGATTCAGTTTGGACAGTACTTTCTACATTGGCAAGAAGATCTGGTAGGAAAACTTTTTTTTAGTTTTGGTTAATTTTTACCAATCTCAGAAGCCTGAATTCCACTTATAGAATGAAGAAACATTCTTGAGGAATTTCTCAGAGGCTTAAGCTTGTCTCATCGGTTGATCTTGCTGATCTCAGATTGAAAAACAGGATCACTAGCAAAAAACAGATTTGCTCCTTTGATCTTTCCTTCTCCTTCATCCAACTCAAGACTCTCTACCTCTCAGTAAAAAACTCGTTTTTTAACACAATGTACTGCTACTGCAGAAAGAACTGATGAGAACAAAAACAAATACTTGGCCCAATGTGCAAATTAGCCTGATTAGCACAGAAAGAGAATTAAAAATAAATAAAAGCCACAAAGGGTTGTCTTACCTTTGTGTTCTGGCATGCCTGCTGGGACAGTGGGGTTTTTTTGGCACTTTCGTATCACACCAAGGGCCTGTGTCAGTTTGGAGAGGAGAGCACTCTGTGGCATGTCCACATCTACACAGAAAGCTCGCAATACATTGTGTGTGGAAGAATCAAATTAATTTTAATTTCTATTTCTTATCTTCCATTCACAATCCTCACTCTCATAGACAAGAAGGAGACCGTGTGACAGATCCAATAGAAAAGCATCCCTGCACTCCTCTCTCCTGCTAGGACTGGCATCTTACTCTGGAAAGATCCCCCCAGATGAGTCTGTCCGTTGTCCCCAATACAAGCTGTCATGTTTTCTGTCCTGCCCCTGGTTTCTTAAGGGTTGATATGGCTAAAAACATTTCCTGTTGTTGTATCACTGCAAATTGTCACCCTGTTCAGCTCAGAAATGCAAATCACTGCAAACCAAAGGCTGACCTGTCATTCCTGTGATATACAGGGGAGCAAATGACATGGCATCTGCATTCCTGTCTGCTGCTGCCTCTGCCACAGTTTGCTGCAGAAGGGAAGAATAGATACCTATCTTGTTTATAGCCTTCCTTCTAGTCCTCCTTTCATCTCACAGCTTGGGTGAATCTGGACACTCTCAGAATCTCTCTGGCTGCTAACTGAGCTGAGCAAGCTTCAGAGGGAATACATGGGATCAGGCAGGATTTCAAGAGTTTCCCCACATTTTACTGAACCAAAGCTTGCCCTTTCCCCTTTACCTAGGGCCCTAGGTTTTCATACAGCCTTGCACAGACAACCAAGCAGATTCCAAGTGTAGTCTTGGATTCCATTTCTGAAGGCAAAGGAAACCAGTAGAGGAACTTAAATACACAGACAGATAGACCCTTGTGCGAATAAAACTAGCTTGGAGCTTGTGAAATAATACCTCTGACTGCCTCTGCTTCCCTTAGGTTTCCACTGTACTGCTGGGAATATGTAACGTATCAGTTATGTTCTCATTAGTGTAGCTCAGAGATGTGTTTGTGTTCTCCGTTTAGCTCTGTATTTTTTTTCTCTGCTCATATGTAGCTCATGCTAAGCAGGCTCAAGCCATTCATAGTTGGAGAGCTGAGAATGGAAGAGTGAAATTACAGCAGCCATCCACCAGTTGTTAGATAGCCAAGCGACCTACACCTCTTTGGGATATAGACATCTTCTGTGCTTTCCTCCAGCACAATTCTGCACAAATTCAAGTGATTCCCAGCAGCCAGTGCAGGGAACGTCACTTTAGATAGAGCTAATAACGAGGAGAAGAATTGGAACCTCAGACATATGTATACTAATGGTTATTAAATGTGCAGTCTTTAATGGTGTATTTCAGGGGATTTTACACTTTTCTTTGAGGCATTGATCTCTGCTGGATATGTAATAATGCTGGATCAGAAGGCCTAGAAGTCTTTGTGGTTTACATCTTTCTGCTTATTTCTTCTAAAATGATATGAATCCCCTGAACAACAGAGAGCGTTCTCTGGAATGATACATTTATTGTCAACCCAAAATGTATTTTTGTGCATGAAATATACATTTGCTTTTAATGTGGTGGCTATTTAACCTATTTTTTGCCCTTTTAGAAATTAGGTCAAGTTTTAGATGAAAATGTAAACATTCCTTTGAAACAAAAATTCACCAACTATTGCACTTTGACACAAGATCAAACATTTTGACTTCTCCAAGAGGGGCAATATTTTTAGCCAAGCCAAGTCAGTGTTCCTTGATCCAAAATCCTGCATAATTTAAATTTTCACACAAAGTCCTCTTCTCCTTTGAATGTAGCAACTGTTCAGAAAAGCATGCAAGCTCTCAGCCAGCTATGTTCCATGTATCCTTGGATTTACATACCTTATTAGAGGGCTCCTATTTTATGATGACTACCGAGAGGCAATCGAGTCCAACTGCCCAATGTTCTCAGATCCAGATTTCCTCGCACATTTGAGTATTCTGTTGAGCCATGAGTGCTGGAGAGTGCTGAATATGTAGCATGAAGAAGATCTGAGGATATATAGGTAGCAGCCATGCCACATGAATGCTTCCCAGTAACCCAGTTTAATAACTTAATATTAAGGTAATTTTCTGTTGATATAATTCAACATGTCACCTTTAACTTTCCTATATTTCTATTCATTCAAACCAGCTGAGGATCTTGACTCCAAAACTGGTTTAGTTGCTTGGTCATTAAATTATGAGCTTTTCAACCCGGATGCAACTTGTATTTGCAGTACTAATCCCTACTCATTCAAAGGATCCTCATACAAACAGCACTGTGAAATGCCCAAATTGCACTATGTAAATTCTGTAAACTGAGAGCAAGTGGCTTTGTTAAGTCCGTGAGGAAGTGCAAGAAAATCCTATTTGCTGACGTGCAAAGGCTTTGTAAGGCAGAGCCCCCAGCCTGAAATTGCTTGATTTGTGGATCCTTGTGATTAAGTTGAACTGAATGACATGCAAAGCTGGCAATTGAGATAAAGAATCACCCCAGGCCAAGGAATGGAGACAAAGGAAACAAGAAAACAAAGGCCGTTAATTTCATTCTCATCATCTTTAAACAGCCAACATTAAAAGTGCAGGTAAGACTCAGCTGATGCCTTCAGATTACTGGATGGGATGTTGTCTTTTATCCTCACAAAACTCATTTTCATTCAGTTGCTGGCAGCCTTCCCCCTTTCTTTTCTGCCACCCACTTCGATCCCCTCAGGAAAAACATCTCATCCCAACAGAGTCTTTGCCTGAGTCCTGATTGTTGGCTCACGAGCAGGAAAGAAATCATTTCCAAAGCACTGGAAGTTTTCTTGCCATATCCAGCCCCTCACAGCTTCTCCCAGGAGTGCTGCTTGTCTTTCCGCCCCTTCCTTTCACCACTGTGTCACCAGGGTCCTGTCCAGACAGCAGTTTGGACCCTCAGGACACCTTGCTGTAGGACATGCTGCTAATCTCTTTGTCAAAATCTGGAGATGGCTGCGCAAAAGCAAAGGTTCTTGTCCAAAGTAGATGTGCACAGGATGGAGCCAAATCCAACCCCACAGTTAGGTGAGATTGATTCTGTTTCCAAGGGTCAAATTAGTTGAATTTGTGTTTGTATCTCAGCATCCCTATCAAACATCCAGGAGCTCAGGATCCAGTGCTTTAGCACTTAGCATACATAGATCCCCCAAGTCGGTGGACAACAAATATCATGCAAATTAGCAGTGTAGGCTTTGCCAGGATCCAGCCATGGCCGGTAATTGGCAAAGGGAGCTGCATTTAAGTGGTATTTGAAATGTTAGAACCA
Source organism: Tinamus guttatus (assembly GCF_000705375.1). Next base: position 91,272 of record NW_010588218.1, on the reverse strand, counting down.
TTGCAGTGCAGCAAGTTAAAAACTGCTCCAGGACTGCAGGTTTGGCATTTTAGGGATCAGTGGGAGATTTCTCTGGAGATTAAGAGGAATTGAAAAGATCAACTTCCTCTCTATAGAGAAGTTTTGATAAGGTTGAAAATAAAATGCTGTCTCCTTCAGCCTTTCTGGCAGAAGAGATCCAAAGCACCCCCCTGTTGTTTCAATAATTCAAACTTCAGCTTTAGCCAGCCAAATAGGTCTAAAACTCACCTGCAAAAGTTCACAGGGCTAAATGGAATTCAGAACAAACTCCTCTTTTTCCCAAATTCATGTATAACACAGTGAGGAGCTTTGCTCAAAAGCAGCTCCTCAATGCTGCTATGTGTTAATGATGTTCCAAAAAGAAGGAGACAAACTTGGGAATGGTGCAACATCACAGAAAGCAGAGCAGGAGAGGACAGGAAGAGCCCAGCCACCACCTTAGCATTAGTTGCTTTCCTTTGTAGTTGGATGGCACCTAAATGAATGTGCCCATGGAGCACCCCTGGCAGATAGTGCTGGGCCACCCATGCAACTGGATGTCCACAGTAGGCAGAAATTTCAGCTTCAGCAAGTTCTGTGGGCTTGTTTCATAAAAAAGCAAGGGCCCACCACTTACCTTGCCATTTTCTGCCACCACTCACCCCATGCAGTAGCCATGGAGCAGGAGCTCTGCTGGTTGGCAGTAGCTCAAGACCCACCAGTTGGCCACCACAGTCCAGGGATCAACCCAAATTCACTGGAGACATTAAGATTTTTTTCTGTTGACACCTGCATCCATGCATTTGAGGATGTCAGATTTTTAAAGCATTCACAGCAGGTTGCCACAGTGACCTACCTTAGTAAAGCATCTTTCCTCCAACATTAGCTATGCTTTGCATCTTTGCACAAGAAGGTCATACCCAAATTCACTTTTGTGTCAGCTAGCTTGCATGGTTCATCCTGCCCATTTTAAAACCCTGTCCTCAGATTTTAAATAGCCTTCTGAAAACCTGTATCCAGGCTGAGAACAGACATGTAAGCTTTAGGTAGCTAGTGTTAAGTGAGCTGAATCCCACATAGGGTGTTATTGGTCAATGCTCACAATAATTTGGCTTATCATTTTTTTGACTGAGGAAATATATAGAATGGTTATGGCTAATCATGAATTTCAGTGCTGATCCAAGCTCTTTCTCTTTCATCTTTCCTTCCTTCCTTTCTTTCTTTAACTGTTTTACTAGAATAGTAAGATGTTGGCTGGTGTTGTTTTTTCTCAGATATATTATTTTTGAAGTTTTGAGGGGACTGGACTAACTCAAGTGCACTGAATGACCCATTTGAAGGGCTGAAATAGCACCTTCTTCTTTACAGATTGCTACGTCCTTACTAGCTCTGTTAATACTATAAATATATACTGCACACACTGTATACTACATATATACTGTACTATACACATACTGTACAGATTGTTATTCCTTCTATAAGTATGAAGTGACATTAAAATAATGTAAACACTGCAAAAGTATCTCTGAAAAAGTTTGTCAATGCCAGTGTTAGGCTGATACAGGCACTGTAATTCTGTTCAACTGTATTTCTGTTTCAAAGCTTCATGACTCACTTTTAAATTCCATAATAACAGTGTTTTTCTGAAAGCAATTAAACCTGAAATAACAAAAAGCTGGAGTGAATCAGCTTGGTACACTCATTCTGACCACACAGGCAACTCAGGTTGTACTGGTCTCCACTCCCAAACAAAAACAGCAATCACTTTTCAAACTTACACCATTTAGGGTCCCTTGTGGATTGAGGTACATCAGTGTAAAAACCTGTGCAAGCCTAGGGACCGTGCTCGCGTGGGTGGGATCGCGGATGCTTCTCTCCTTTGCACCAGGCTGTTTATTGTTGCTTGAGGATTTGGCCTCCTGTTTTTGATGCTGATCACATTTACAGATTTCTTAAGTGGATTAGAGCAATGGAGTGAAAAACTGTACATCGTATTATATTGGAGCTAAGAGGAGAAGATGTACTGCAGAGTTAGTTTTAGTGTAAACTTGCGAGATGTAAGGATGTTGCATTTCTGCTCTGTGATGGAACTCTTCTTCCTGCAACATTTGCTGCATTACAGTTTATGGAATTTATGAGAAGGACTTGTAATTCTCCAAAACTGCCTGCTGCAGTCATTTCAGCCAGCACAATGTGAATTATGCAATAACCCATCACCTTAATTAAAACAAATTGCATTTACTGTATCAGTCTGTAGTATAAATCACTCCCTAGGGCCCCTCTTCAAGGTTTGTGCTTGGCCTGTTCTTGAGAAATGTTGACAGCAACCTCCATTACCAAAAACATTTTTGAGCATTTTGTTCTAATATCCTTCTCCAGGATCCAGCCTTTTAGCTCACTGCCCTGATAAACAAAACAATTTTGTCCACAAAAAAAAAAGTAAAAAAAGACAAAAATTCTCATTTTCCTTTGTTCTCCTGGTTTTGTAATGTGTGCTTGTGTAGACCATGGCAGTGGGAAGATGAAGTTTATTAATTGCAATAATGATAATAATAAAAGCCAAAAAAGGAATCCTGCAGACTAATTGTTTTCATCCAAAGTTAGGAGGCACATGGGATTCCTCACACTTGCTGCTATAATTAGACTGAACAACAAGACAACCAGATTATTAGTCCTTTGTGTAGTGCCAGTTTAATAGAGAGAATGACCACTGGGTATTTAGATCCATTTGAGCTCAAAGCAGCTTAAAATGAAATGTTAAATACAGCATATCATACTACAGGATGAAGTAACTTGCCTTTTAAAGGGAAACTGTCATCTAATTTATGACCTCTGATGCAGGTGGAAGGATTTTTCTTCATTCAGTTTGGGCCAGGCTACTGGGACCATCCATTCAGCTCTACCTAGCAAGGTGTTCAAGTGCATATGTTTGCTCAGGTTTCCTTGCATTAAAAGTTTAAATAAGGTGGTTAAGTACTTTGTTCAAAAGGGGTATAGTTAAAAGTTCCCTAAATTGGAATATTAGACTCAAAGTGGTGATTTATGGCTATAGTTTTATTAGAGAGATACTATTGCAAGTCTGAAGGAAATGCTGGTTAAGACATTCCTGTACAGGTTAAAATGCACAGGGGAATCCTAAGAGAAGGTTAAAGCAAATTCAAAAAGCTCAAGTGAACATTCAAAGCACTTTTTCAAGGAGCTGCTTTTGTAAAAATTATGAGAATTGAACCATTTATATCTAAGACTATTTGGCAACTCCAGTTACACTGAAATTGCTGAAACCTCATCATGAACAACTGGGTCATTGAACTTAAAATCAGATCCTCAAGCCTGATTGGAAAGCCATTCAAGCCAATGAAAAGGGTCCCATTGACTGGAGCCAGCACTGGAGCAGATCCATGGAGATTAATATAAACTGAATCTGTCTCCATATTTATTTTCCTCTTGATATATGCCTAAAAGAACCCTAGGTAGATCTGCAGTGTCCATAGCAATATCTATTTGTTGTGAAGATTAATTCACTTTACATCAAAGCAGTTGTCCATCTCACCCATCATCTCTGTCTCTGACAGTGTGCAGGTCTTCACATGAAAGCCCCTATCATACAAATAAGCAAATGCATCTAAAGAGCAGGTTTAAGCACTGAGAAGAAAACAAGTCGATATGTATTTTCTTTCCCTGAAAAGGAAAGAAAATGCGACTGGAAACAGCATATGCCCTATGACCACTGTTCTTATAATCAGTCAGACAAAATAAACTGCAAATAATAGGCATCAACAACCATTATCAGGGACCAGCTGGAAAGCACATGTACTGAAAAGTGAACAGCTTCTGGGAGGCTTCTGGGAGCCCTTTGCAGACACAAAGACATTCCCTACCATGTGTGTGCCTTGCAAGGGATGCTCAGCTGTCAAGCCTTGCATGCTGCCCTACCAGCTACTTCCCATCTCCTCTTTAGCATAGAGGGGACTTGGAGTGGGGGGAAGCGAATCAACTTCAGCCCCGATCCACACCAGGCACCTGCCTTAAGGGGTAATAAGGTACTTTAAGCGCACTCTGTGCTCCCTTTTCAGACAAGGGAGATGGAAGAAGTGCTGACCACTTGCCAAGCGCTTGAAGGTGCTCAAGACAAACAGGCAGCTCTTTTTTATATGTTAAAACTCCAAAGGAAACCCACAAATCCTCCTTGAAAGCCTCCTCTGCAAGCCTGTGTGTCTCTGAAACAAGGCAGAGTCTGAAGCTATAGGAGTCCACAGCTGCTATTTCTATGTGCATGTCTGAGTCAAGGCAAAAAGTCAGCAAAGCATCCCACAGGGTGAGTCCTCTGTGTGCCAAGAAAGCTGACTCCACATTAAAGGTGAGAGCCAGAGCTCACAAAGTAGTGATTGCTTGGGAAGACAGAGCCCTTGATTCCCTCCAGCCAGCTCCAAGTGTTATTCCCATCAACATTGGCACAAGCCATCACCCTGAATACCCCACGCACCAAAGGAGGACTGAGAGAGAGCAAGAGCGAGAGAGGGAGGCGATGAAGTTGTCAGTTGCAGTAAAAGCTCTGCCTACAGACGACTGTCAGGGACTGTGTCGTTTAGACATACGTCCTGTGACATATTTTAAGGACAGGAATAGAGTAGGTTTGTTGATCTTGCAGGGCGTTCATTTTGGGTCAGGCTTTAGCTCACACTATAAGATTACCAGGAATCTGCATTTCTCTTCTCCTTGGTCTTCATTACCAGGGGAAAAAGAAGCCTGAGATGGCAGAGCCACTTACTTGCATTTCCCAGCCTTGACTAAGATAAGCATTTCCTTCACACAGTCACTGCCCCAAAGGAGCAATCAGGATAGCAAACACTGAGGCCATGGAAGAAACTTGTTGAAAAGCTAAGGACAAAAGCATACGTGCGGTCATCCTGCTCTCAAGGTGGTCTTGCTGTTTGCTAGTCCTCTCTTAGCAGTCAATTTTAACACTGAAAAATCTGAGCTATCACAGGAGATGGCTCAAGGAAGGGCCACTTGGGCCCTTGAGACCAGCTCCCAGTGATTGCTGCTAACTCTATGGTTTAAGCCAGGCTCACAAAACACCTGCCCTGCTTTGCCACTATGGGCCAAAAAGCACTTTCTGATCCCCTCCCACAAACAAAGCCTGTGATAAAAGAGCATAGCCTCCATTAGCATGGGTCACAAAGAGGAAGAAGGGACCAGCCTCCTGCCCTGAAATAGCCATTTTCAGACACAACCTTCTACCTCTTTGTGGCTCCCTGTGACTCTGAAATGTCCAGAGATTGGCCGTGCTGCAACCACAAGGAGCCCCGGTCTGGGAATTCCAGGCTTGTGTCCACCCCATCTCATGTCCCTGTCACCTCCCATCATGTTGCTGAAGTGAAGGGGATGAGAGGAGCTTAGGCAGTGTCCTCCACTGCGACATGGATTCATCATTTCACTATTTGTTGGGGAATGGCAGCTGTGCACTGCTCGTGGAAAGGTAGCCTTGACTGACTAGCTAAAAATCAGAGGTGACAGCCATATGACTTACTGCTCAGGAACAATGTGACAAACTTCATCTTCTTTCACTGCCAACCTCTAAGGTTAGAGAGGGCCATTACCTGTCACAGTGGGAAGGAGAAAGACAGGTCTATGGATGTATCTGCCTGTGTGTGCTGAGGAGGGAGATGAGTGGGCATGTTCTTATTCTTTTTTCCCTACTTAGTTATATTGATTTTCAGTGGCTTGCATGCTTGGAATGCAATAAGGGAGCAATTCCCTTCTATGCTGGCTAGTAAACATTGCCTGTAACTTTATTCTGGGTCAAGAAAGTCAGCACTTAAAATTAAAAGTTGTTTCAGAGGAGGAAAGTCATATTTTAGGAAATTCCATCTGGGGGTTTCTTGCTACTGTACTTAATTTTAGAATCCAGTGTGTCGTGTCACATCATATACATCTTTAAAAAAGCATTTAACTGATATATATTCTCATCTGCTCTTTGCTTGCAATATTTCAAGCAGAAAGCATTTTTTAAAAAATCAGTTCCCCGGCTCTCTGAATTTACAGCAGAGGCCACAGACTATAAAGTGGAAGTAGTTGAAATTAAGCCCAGGGGAGTGAGAAGTGCACTGGAGAGTAAAGCTCCTATGCCACATGCTTAAACACATGCATAGCTTAAATCCTGTGCTGTCTCATCGAAGCCAATGGAGCTGATTTTGTATTTATTTATTTTTTTGTATCTAACACATCTTAAGTACCTGGCTGAATGGGGACCTTAATCTCCAGTTCTGAGATCCAGTATGAGATATTCAGAAGCTGCTCCAGTCTGTAGTGATCGTTGATTCTCTCCTTTCCTTCTCCATTCCTTGAGCTTTGTACAGAGCCTCCTATGCTGGGAAAGCCAGAACTTCCCTGATCTCAGAGACATAGGGAAACATCTGCCCCAGATGGTTAGTTGGGGGAATGGATGCCGATGTAGGTTCCAGATATGAATCCCAACTAATATGTGGCTCAATGTTGAGCCCTTGGATCATGAATTTCCACCCAGGAAAAGCTCCATTCTGAAGTGCTAGGGACTTCATCTCAAAAGTTTCCTTCTCGCAGAAGAGATGCTCACAGCTGATATTTCACATGCAGTTAAACACTGGCACTAAAAACATGGTACATTACTTTTTAGAGGGATAGACAGATATTTTACAGAGCTCTGCTCCTAGCGCTTCAAGCAGCAAAGTGTCACTGAAAAACACCCACCAAAGAAGTGGGACCAGGGTTGTGGTGTGCCACTATATGGGGCACTATGTGTTTTGGCAAAGCAAGTCCATGCCAGCACAGCCAGTGTCCTGTGCCATCCTGTCCTGCTGTGAAAATGTCCCTGCAGATCCCCTGCGTGCTCTGACAGGCACTGATCTGCCCTGCAGCAGGGTTGTCACCACTGTGTCAGGTCACAGGGATGTCTGGAGCTGGAAATCCCCTGGGGGGATGAAGTTTGAGGCAGCAGGAGGCCACACACATCTAACTGTTTTTGCCCCGAAACCCCAAGGGCGTCCCCCAGCCGCAGCGGGTGCCACACGAAAGCACCCGCCCCCTGGCTCGCACCGACACGCGGCTCCCCTGCTCCCGGCTTCGTTTTTTACAAGCAATAACAAGACCCAGTACCTGCCACTCCAAAATTGGGCAAGCCAGACATGCTGTTAGCAGCTTCAGCACCCCCAAAGAAAGCCCCAAAGACTTAGCAGAAGTAGCTGTTGTGGTTTAGGCCAAATGTGTTCACGTTAGGAAACCTCTGCAGTGAGTTGTCCAGTGAAAAGAAAGCAGAGACGCACGAACAGAGAGAAAGAAGGATGGTGCTCCCGTGGCCTGTTTTAAATGCATTGCATGAGAATGGTTTCTCACCTCTGCTCTTTTTTCTCCCTTCTCTTCCTATGACAGGAGAGATCCTATCCCTAATAGGGATCATCAGCTGTAGGAGCAGCATGAGCTGCTGCAGTTCCTTGCTCCACCTCTGGCTGTGGTCCTTGGCATTCCCATTCTCTGTCCTTTCCTTGGATGCGCCTCAGCTAGGCAGGATGAGGCCCAGGATCAGTGCAAGCACGGATGTCAATATGAGCAGGCGATCAGAGTATTTCCTCGAGATCCCAGGCTATGGGGTTTCCTTTGCACTTGGGACTCAAATTGCATTTTGCAGCCACTAAATTACAGGCTGGGATTTGGAGCTAGGGTGGGTGGGGTGGTGTCTTGTTGAGGAAAACAAATATGTAGAAGAGGCATCAGCAAGAGGCCTCCCAAATCTCCTAGATCTTGTGTTCCCCAAGCAATTCTTATAGAGCAGCTTCTTTCAGGACACATCATTTTTCAGACTGCTGCGGTCATTCTGTCTCCATCTAAGCAGTCATGCAACAAGCAACACTTTCAAACAACAGTCTATTGATTACTTGCTACGTTAACAATGATGCAATTCCCTGGAGAGGTTTATTACCCTTGTTTTGTATTATTTTGTGCCTTATGATTTGATTTTACCATTAAAGGGTACACTTGCATTTCATTTCATTGTGACTCACTTTCTTGGAAGGAATTTGCGATGCAGTTCAAAAATGTTCATGATTTCTAATAATATATTGCCCATGTGAACATCTGGGATGTGTAGTGAGAGCTTCTGCACACACATTTAAGGTAAGAGCAGGGGCTAAACCAGGCTCCGCATACCCCGCAGCTCTGCGCCTACGCAGAGCACAGAGCCCACGTCCCAATGGTGATTTAACACCTTTTGGCAACATTTGACTAGAATTCCCTTTACTGGAGGATAAAATAAATCAAAAGGGCTCTCTACACAGAGATGTTCGTTCAGATTAAGGTATAGTATGCATTTAACATGGAATAGCTGTTCTTAATTAATTCCCTGTCTGGGTGCTCTTATTTCAGTCAGACTGCTGTAGTCCAAATTAGATTAATCAACTTTGGATATTCTTATTAGTTATTACTTTATCTTATTATTAAGCATTATTAATATTAGTTATTAGGAATTAATGATTCCAGAATATATCTCCACACTTAGTTACATGCCAAAGCCTCCAGAGGCCCACGATGGCCAGTGGGCTCAGCACTCAGTGAAACTCCCTCGCTCCCAATTTAAAGAGGTTTTGAACAGCACTGAGCTGTGCCTGCTGAGCATAGATGACTGTGTGTGTTAGTTTTAAAATCTTCTGTAGCTAAAGTGAACCTCTTATCAAGGACATATCCAGAAGCCACTGCTGGGCACGCAGCGGTACAAGGGAAACGTGGTGCAAAGTGGTAGAGATCCTGAAGACACACAAGTTAAGGGTAGCACATCACATTCCTGTCTCCCACATGCCCACCCTGGGCTTCTCCAAAACCCAGGAGTGTTGGCAGGAGCCCCTCTGTGGCCTGGCTGGATTCCGAACGCTCACTGGGAGCTCAGCAAGGGGCTGCCCCAAGGATCCTGCAGCACTGCCGTGTTTGGAGTCTATAGCTGCAGGCAGAAGAGTGTACATGACTGTATGCTTGAATGTAGATTTACAGAGACAGTGTGCATGAATCTAGATAATTTATACAGTGCTGCAAATACAAACAGCAACTGCCACCCCTCTCCCCTCCCAAGCTTGTATACACAAACGCACCTCAAGAATGAATAATGCAATGACAGTGAGCTGCATTTGTATGGACATCACTGGTATCAGCAGTTAGGAATAATAGTTGTCTAATTGTAGTCTTTTATTGTGTGCTATGTCAAAGCATGGGTGAATAATTGCAATCATCAAAACCCTTTCAGAGTGTGTGCAGAGCCCCGACCCCCACTACCTTCTGTCAAGCCTATCTGATTCATCACACACATGCACTTACTGGGCAGATGGATTAGCTAGATGGGCTACTCTCTATTTTTTATTTTCTCTCTGGTTTTGTGTTTTCCTTCCCTCAAGGTTGTGAAGAGTTGTTAGACTTTTTTATTATTATTGCTATTCTTATTTTTTGATGTGTGTGTGTGATCGCTTTTGGGGTGCGATAATTTAGACGACAGACATCAACAATTATACAAAATAATATGGTAACCAGCAACTGAAAAAAAAAATAACAATTGATTCTCATGGGCTGCTGAGTGTTACAATTTGAATGTCTTTCTATTAAAATCTTTGTAATAGCCACAGGGAGAAAGAAGGGAGGAGGGGGGAGGGAGAGAGAGGGAAATTGGTTCTTTTTTCAAATATTACTCATAAGATGGAAGAGAAGATAGTTTCAGAATGCAAGCAGGACTGATTCCCATTAACATAATCCCATTTCTAGTATTATTTTATTAATATAAACATCTTGGCTCTGTGAATGCCTCCTGGATCATATAAACTAACCGCATTTTGCATTGAGTTTAGGGGAAAACCAAGGAGAGTGCTAAAAAAAATGAACCTATTTGTTATATTCATTCTGAATTGCCAGCTGCACAGTACCTGAGTGGAGCAGCAAATTTGATTATCAAATACAATTAAGGCCTGTTTTTGTCAATGTGGAGTACCATGTAAGTGCATATTGTATATATCTGTCTAGAAGACAGCAACAGTACAATCATGTGGGCTACACACTGTCTTGCTGCTGGAGAGCACTTGCAGTGATTTGCTCTTGTTCATCCTCTCAAAGTAAAGCAACCATTTCAGCGGTGTAACAACGGCACCATGTTATATAGAACACATATTGTTTAAGAAGTAAATAGATTCATATATAAATACTTGCTTTAAACCTACAGAGGTTCTCTGCTCTATTTTTTTATGCTAGTCTTTGTGTGGTATATTATAATTTATTTATTAGCAGAATATAATGTTTTCAGAAGTTAAGTAGGGTGTGTTTACAGTGAAAGGTACAGTTGCTTAAGAACACATGCACTTTTCATGGCTGGCAAACATGAGATTGGATGGGATGTGTGTGCGACACAGGTCTGGAAATCAGATGAGCAGCATTCTAGTCCCATTCTTGCATTTGGGGCAAACCACTTAGAATGGATTTCATCACCCATAGTTTTTGTCTTCTAAAAGGAAAATGTTATTCTTAGGTGGTCATCTGAGATGCTTCAACAGTCAATAAAGAAACAGAGGGGTATTTCCACAGGGCCACCCATGAATCACTTTATGGAAAGTCACCTGTATCACCCTACACTTCTCGTAGTGTATGGACAAACAGTTTCAAGTAAGTACTGGTTCTTAGCTGACTAAAGCTAGAGAAGATGAAGGCCTCCCTTAGGACCTAATTCCGCTCCATGTTGAATAAATGGAGAAATTCTCTTTGGCTTCAGGAAATTATGAATTTGATGACCTGAGATTTTCTCTCAGCTGTGAAATGCTTAGAAAGATGCCTACCTGGCACAAGAATTGGTTTCAACTCTTCTGACAGAGCTTTAGAATAATGTTACAGTAATGATTCCCTTCCATATTATAATCCTTCTTTGGGTTAACTGGACTATACCTTCACTTTAAAGAAGTTGGAAATGCTTTTTTTGTTAATCAGAAAGAGATTTTACTGATTTCCAGTTCCATTACTCACAGTTCTCTCCCAGCAAAATTTCTTCTAGATGTATTAAAATATTCTGCTAGAAAGCTGCTTTCTTAAATGGTTATTATTCACATGATAATTAGTACTGAGGGAGATATTTTTTCAGGCAAAAATGTTATTTTTTTCACAATTCATACTTTGTGGACAAAAATAGTGGATTTGATGAAGCTTTTATTGGGCAAGTTAAAAGTTGGATTTTTGAATAGCAAGTGCTCCAATGTGTAAACCATACTCAGCTGATATGGGTGACACCTGCTCTGCTGAGTTGTCCAACAGCTGTGCTCCTGGGCATTTTAGGGAGAAGGGTGTTGATGTCAACCTAAACATTACTGAAAGGTCACAGTCCAGAACAAAAATAATATGTGACACCTTGAGATTTTCTGCTTAATGAAATTCTTGTTTTCCACCGCACCCTAATTAAGGCAGTGCCTAGAAATGCTAGTGGAGGGACCGTACTATGCTAGCATCTCTACAGAGACCAAATAAAAGAACACTCAGGTCCAGACTTTCCATGAGTTAAAGACAGTAAGAAAGAAAACAGAGGAAGAAAAGGAGGTACGACAATACAGGAAGTGGTGAGATAGTTTTAATTAGCAAGAAGGAGAAAATGTTTCAGCACGCTCAGTGTTGTCAAATTGTATGTCGGCATCATAGCAAGGGGAGTAGCTTTGGATGAATTTTGGAGAATGTCCTGAGATGGGATTGTAGCTCTTTTTGAGGAACTCCTACAAGGTTGGAAGGGTCATCATGGGAGAAAACTTGCCTAAAAAAATTTAGAGTGTGATAGAGGGTGTTATCACAGGATAACCAAAGAGGGGAGATGGCATTTCAATAGCAAGTTAGAGATTTAGGTAGAGGGGGAGATAGGCTGTGAAGAGCCTTTCAGAGGTCCCTGTATGGACATTGAACCATAAGAGCCACTCATCAGCATTATAAAACTACCAACAGCAGTATCCTCAGGCCATGAAAGACTCTTGGCAAGACTGTGTACCACACCATGTCATCAGATAGAGTCTGTCCTATTGAAAATTGAATCTCTTTGAGTTCCCTGGAACAGCAGCAGCTGGAGAGGAAATAACAGTAAAATTCTATGGCTGTAATAAAACACATTAGCCATCTGAACACTCATTTCAATCAAATAATGCAGCCTATTCATATTTAAACAGGAAATATTGTTTAATGTTTATGGTAATGATCAAATCGAATTTTAAAAATTAAACATGAAATTAAACATTAAAGTGAGATTTTAACATTTGGCACATGGGATGCCATTTCCAACCCACAACTGATGGTGACAATCAGCAGGGCCTACCCTCTCACCCTCCCTTAGCACCATTTGTTGAGGAGGGTGTCAGGAAGGGACCCCCAAGGGGCTCTGGTGTCACGAAGGCAGCAAGGCCAGTCTGGGTGAGTGAACACACCTGATGTAGTGTAGCTGATTTGGAGAAGGGCCTTTCACAGCCTCCCCTTCCATTCCTTCAGTTTTCCATGGCAGTGAGGGTTAATGGCTATTGAGAGGAAACTGGAAACCCAAAGGAAAAGTATTTTCATCTGGAATAGGCTAAGGGGTAATTGTCCTTCATCCAAGTGAAAAGCAGCCATGTGTCCCCTTTGGAATATTTTGAACTCTAACCTTCCCCAGAAAAGAACAAGGAGAATAAAAGTAAGAAAGGATTTTCCAGAGCAGCCCTGAGTTAGAAGGAGTAGAAAATGCCACTAGGAACAAGTCCTCAGATATACAAAATGGTTGGACCTCCACAAGAGTTCAAAATGTAAAAGAGCATGTACTTGCTCTTTAAATTCTGCCCTTTTGGGGCCACATATAGCTGTTTCTGTCATGGTAGGAGTAGCTATAGCACTCTTGATTTTGAAAAAAGATATGCCCCTCTACATCAGCAGAAGAATGAGCTCAGCTGATTAATTTAAGATTTTGATAGAGTCAGCCAAGTTTGTATTAAATGAAGACCTGGAGTGATGGCTGGCTGTTAGAATACTGCTTTTAAACTTTATCTTGTGCCAGAGCAAACTGAGACAGGAACCTTTTTCCTCCTCCCACACTAATTCTGGAGTGAATTTACTGACACTAAGCCTAGCAGTCCTTCTCCATCTCTCTCCAACTGAAGTCAGAAAAAAAAAAGAGTTTTGAAGCTAACTCACTGTCTCTCATATCTCTACCCAGTGAGGCCATGGACCTTATCAGTGATGTGCAACTAGGTTAGCCTTTTCTTCTAATAGTTGTACCTTTCAAGGGAGAATGTCCTCAGTGTAAATTAATACCAAATTAACAATGGTATGGACTTCCAGACAGCTGTGTGTTGTTCCTTAAAGTAAAAAAAAAAATAAAAAAAACATTCCAGAAAAGGCAGAATCAGTCTGTTAATCTCCAATTTTAGGTCAGCTGCTTGCCCAAGTTTATTGTTGAGGGGACGTGCACAAAAATTCCTGTAATATGACAAAAAAAGTGTAAATTAGCTGGGAGAATAGAGAAAAAATGGCTTTATTAAAATAAGTTTTATCTTAACCTGTGACTACTGCTCTCATACTTGTACCATGCACTTTAAATAGGATTAGTATCCTATAAGAGACTGTCAAGGACTTCATTTGTTCTGCTTGATGTACAGATGTACAATTGGTAAAACTGCATCTTATCTTAGTAATTGTCTATAGGGCAAAGACCTTACCAAGTTATTGACTTCAAAAGTCAGGTTTTGAGTGCTGCTCCCTGATCCACCATCAGCGTAACAACCTGCTGCTCTACTCCTTCATCTTGCAGCTCAGCCTCCCACTAAATCACCTTCCTCTGTGCAAATGCTGGATTTCAGTTGTTTGTAAAAGATCAAGATCACTTTTGATGGGGAGGGAGTGCGGAATGGGGAGGAAATAGGCAATTTCCATGTTGTTGGCAGCATTTTTGTATCCAGTCAGCATGGTCTAAAAGAAATCATCTCAAACAAGAACTTGGGGAATAAGCATTAACTCTCTGCAGTATTGACCTGTTTATTAAAGTTGTTGTTGGGTTTGGTGCCCACGTAGAGAATTTTCTCTCTGTCTAATGATATTTGAAAACTCTTGTACAAGCCCAGAGTAGCATGCTAACCCCTAAATATTAAACGAAGTGCTTTTCTAAATTTTCAGCAACCTTTCTTGTTCCCAGACACAGGCTGCAAATAGATCCAGCTGTAAAACAAGATATTTTTTCCTGCACTTTTGAAAAGTTCACATAGAATTAGGTATTTACTTTTCTACTAAAAAAGAACGGTTTACTCCAATTACTGCTCAAATGTGAGCAATGACAGTCATATGAACTGGCTATTAACTTGCTCACAGTGTCAATTCACTCCTCCTTTGGAAAATACAAATACAGAATAAGAACATAAGAAGAATAGTAGGACAGACCAAAAGTCCATCTAACCCACATCCTGTCTTCTGTAGTGGTCAATCATGAAGTGTTAGGGAAAATTTCAAGACCAAGGTGAGCATAGGGCAATACTTGCCCTGAATAATTTCCTATCTTCCTGCAATTGGCAGCTCAGAGATTTTCTGAGCCAAAGGCATTTTCTTTGTATTAGTAGTTGTCAATGAATTTTTCTTCCATGGATTGCTCTATTGTGTCTGAATTCGTAGGGATATTTTGGATGCTGGTTTTGCATCACTGGCATTTTTCATAGGTTGAACAGGACCGTTTGTCCACAGAGTCGGACATTAGTCATGAACCTGGAGACTGGCAAATTGTACAAGCACAAAATAATGCACTGAAATTGCTTTTTTTTTTCAGTTTTTCAGCATCCTGATAGGTCTGAAATAGGACAGTGCAGGTAGCAGATAGACTTTTGTCATGACAGCTTGAGGAAAAGAATTGAGGAAAGATCCTGCTCAGACTGCCCAGGGCTGTGATAGTGATGAGATGTCACTACCGAAGGTGAGATCCCAGCTCAGGACTGGTTTAACCTTGGTAGGGGAGCCGTAAACTCTAGGAATTGAGCAGCTGTTTTATGAACAGCTGCAATAGCCCTATAGCAAGGGAAGGTTAGGTGCCAGACAGGTGAACAGGTTGAGTCCTCCAGAGCTGAGATACCTCCAGTCACAAGTGAGAGCCTGTGGACAAAGAGCTGAGGTTTGCAGAAGGTCCTGTGGCATTGCTGCCACATGAGAGCGAATAAGAAGCTGCCACATGAGAGCGAACAAGAAGCAACGTTTCCTGACATCCAGCGAATGTCTGCTACATGGATTGCAGGCTGTGCCTCTGCTCTCCGAGCAGCCTGCCAGCTCACAGCAAGGAAATTGCTCTGCTTTTTAGAAGGGGTGGATAGTTGTCATGTTGGTTGGGAACATAGTTGGTTTTTTTTCTTTATTTTTCCCCTTTTTTAAATTTATTTTCCCTTGTTCAGTTTTCAAGCTGCTTTATAGATCATCAGTATTTGCACTAAAGTGAAACGATGCTAAAGTAGTTGGAAGGATCTGCACAAGCAGATGCACATGTAACCAAAGGTCATAATTAGAATAGGAGGCAAGTCAGGGGTTTACGGCTAAGTCAGGAGTTGTGTTTGCATGTCAAGTTTACCCCTGTGCTTTCTCTCAAAAGGATCCTTATTTCAGGGCTACCTGGAAAATGCAATATGGCTTTTGTTGTTCGCATTTCTTTTTTTTTTTTTTACATTATATATACATATTTTTATTCTTTGCTTTTCTTTATGGACTCCTCAGGTGCCCATAACAATGTGGCAATCAACAAGGATATTCACAGGAGCAGAATTTTCCCTTTACAAGTAAATCTATGCAAATACAGCAACCCACCTCAGGGCATCTTTCAAATCTAGGGAAGAAATGGCAGGGAATGAATCGCATTATGCTTCAGACAGAGCTTCTCTCACCTGACTTTGGCGACTTCTCTTGCTTTTTCTCTCTCTCTTCCCTCTTCCCCTCTCCCTTAAGTATACTTCCAGAAAGATAAGTGAGTAGAAAGGGCATGTGCTGTCCTCAGGGAGCCTGTGTGGCTGCCTGGCAGCCCAAGTCCGTGCCCCAGCAGGATGGCGTACAGGAGGGAGCTCGGGGACATGTTCTGCTTTCAGATGTGCCCACACATCTGTTATTGGCTTCAGCTGGGAACTCCCTGCAGGCACAGCTGAGAGATGGATTTGAAACTAAGTATATATTAAAATAAAATAAAAAAATAAAATAAAAAAGTGTGGCACCTTTGTAAAAACAGAGAGCCCAGGACCGCATGCGTTCAAGAGGACTGCATCATGCAGAGCCCAAGGCAGGACTGGGGTTTGGGTGACTCTCACCACCTTAGCCTCTGGTCCTGGGGCTAACCACCCACACAGCTGCTTTATGCAACCAAGAATTTGCATGGAAGGAAGGACAAATCCTAACCCAGTGTCTCTTCTGGTTGTCTTTAGATGGTTAGAAGGACAGGGAGGCAACAGCTACTGGCCCACTGACTTCTCCCCAAAAGGACCTAGGGTCTGAGTGGGGCTGAGGCTGTGGGGCCATTGCAGATCCCTGCAGAAATGGCCTTGGGGGCAACGTGTAGGGGAGATATCTTGCTGAAATGAAATGGGTACCCAGAGCCAGCACCACAGCTCTGCACATGCGCAGCTGGTATCTAATAGGCAAAAACACATTTGACGATCCCAGGACATCAGAAAAAAATATTAGAAAAAAATATTGTTAAGCTTCGCTAAAAACAAAATCAGGACATGCTGGTAAAACACAGACTATCATAAACAGAGGCAGCCAGATAACATGGAGAGGGGCTTCATGTAAAGACCAAAGCAGAGCAGAAGAAAGTGATCTGAAGGAATTTGGTGTAGATGGAAACAGCCATGCAGTCTCTCTTTAAATTCTTAGTGCAGTGAGAGAAGGTAATGTTTTCAAAATGCATCACCCCACCCAGTGTTGTGTAACTCCAAGGAGAGCAGGAGAACTCCAGGAGGTCCTTTTGGAGGAACCTCTCGGCTCTGACAGCCCAAGTACCTCCATCACACATGAGCATCACCACTGAGTACAGCTCGTGTTTGCCATATGTCATCCCTTTTTGTTCCCTGCCATTTACATGCTGGCAGGTTGACTTTTTATTAAAGTAGGAGTAGGCTGAAGATTTCAGATGTGGGCGCTTGAGAGTTCCCTCCCGCCCTTCATGCCAAGCTCAGCTTTCTCAATTTCAGCTCAGACTAACATTATATCAAACTGTGTTTCTCCCCAGTGGGGACAACCACAGATTATTTACAAAATACAACACGAATGTCACACTAAATGAAGATGAAAGATGTGCAGGAAGCGTGATTGTTTTCTGAGCTTTAAGAACTGCTTGTTAAGGAAATCATCCATTTAAGGAGCAAACAGTCACCAGAATTGTCCATGTTAGATACTAGAGATAGGATCTGACCTGCCAACAAACAAAATCCACTGATAACATTCTTCTGGTGAGGATAATGCAGATGCTAATAAATATGTAGATAATAAATAATAGTGTGTATGTTTATTATGTCCCCTATTCCAAGAGTCAAAAATGCTTTACCAACAAGAAAGTGTGAAGCCCCAGAACAGCTCTTTTCTCCACATGTTAGCATAAGCAAAGGGACTTTTGTCACCTGGGTTGATGAAGAGCAGGGGCAGGGGAGCCGTGGACCCCAGTTGCTCCGGTATTGCTGATTCACAGTGTGAACTTGGGGGAGTTATTTCAGTGCTCTGAGTCTCGAGTTCAACATCTGTAAAATCAAGATAATTATATTTACAGTGCTTATCTCACAGAGCTGTTGGGAAGATTAATTAACACATATATATTTACAAAGTGATTTGAGATCTTCAGGTGAAACCTGCTGCCTATGTGCAAAATATTACTTCTTTAAAATATCCTGAAACCTCAAGAGCTGCAGAGTCTTACCAGCTATCACAACATTTTTGAGTGCTTTTACTCTTTGTCTGAGAAAGCTGTTCCGCAGGTAACAGTTATATATTATGTTAATGGCAAAATATTTTGCAAGTAATAGTTTTTCCCAGTTCATTTTCACTTGTTTTACTCCTCATGCACTATGTGTAAGCAGATCACAGGTCCACTGAACAGTAATTTTGTGTCATTAAGACACGTATTTTGAGCATTTTTTACCGTTGTAGATTTTATCACATACACAAAAAAAATCTTTGTGTTTTTTTGATATTGGCTATTCCTG